>WNWK01002825.1:0-15000 GCA_009830355.1 Cherax destructor
ATCTGACGACTCAAGAAAGGCCTGTGTTCAACGAAATTTACACACCATTTAATCAACTACAGAAACGCAAGACTCATCGCCAGAAGACAACACGCAATACCGAAGAATCCTAGAATCATCACTCATCTGTATATCCAACAACTTCAACCAGAACAACGGCTTCTACAACATAGCTGAACCTATTGCCAAGAAACTTCTTCAACGCTATCCCACCTAGAACTCAAGAATGGTACACTGCAGGTCCTTTAAGTCACACTATGTTTTTAACTATCACACTACTTTTAAGACTCACATGCAGCTTTCCACCTGACCCAGCATTCTCCACCTGACTGTACCCTATATATCTCCATGTTGCTCATTTTCCAGGTAGATCTGTCTGTGACTCGATAAAGCCCACTGCGTGGGCGAAACGTTGTCAATAAAGGATCACATTATACTGCTTATGTGTTTATTTTTCCATTGTGTCGGTATTTTATACCATTTATTTCCAAACTCAATTCCTGGTCAGAAAAATGGCAGATGCAGTTCAATGTAGATAAATGCAAAGTTCTAAAGCTCGGGAATGTTCATAACCTAGCACCTACCAGCTTAATAATGTTGAACTCAGCTGTACAGAATGCGAAAAGGATCTGGGGGTTATGGTAAGCAGCAACCTCAAACCAAGTCAGCAATGCCTAAGCGTAAGAAATAAAGCAAATAGATTACTGGGATTTATATCAAGAAGTGTAAGCAACAGAAGTCCAGCGGTTATATTACAGCTTTATACATCATTAGTAGGCCTCACTAGATTATGCAGCTCAGTTCTGGTCTCATTTTACAGAATGGATATAAATTCGTTAGAAAACATTCAGCGACGAATGACAAAGTTAATTCATAGCATTAGAAATCTTCCTATGAAGAAAGATTGAAGACCCTTAAATTACATTCACTTGTAAGACGAAGAATGAGGGGAGACATGATCGAGGTATATAAGTGGAAGATGGGTATTAATAAGGGGGATATAAATAAGGTCTTGAGGATATCTCTCCAAGAGAGAACCCCAATAATGGATTCAAATTGGATAAGTTTAGATTTAGAAAGGATATAGGAAAATATTGGTTTTGGAAATAAAGTAGTTGATGAGTGGAACAGTCTGCCTAGTAGGGTCATTGAAGCTATGACCTTGGGTAGTTTCAAATTTAGGTTGGATAAATTCATGAGTGAGAGGGGTTGGATTTGAGTGGGACTCGCACTTGAGTTAATAGAATCTTCAAAGCTTATTTCTTGGGTAGAATTGAAAATTGGGTTGGGCAATTATTCTGTTAGTGGGATGGATTGTGAAGGACCTGCCTAGTATGGGCCAACAGGCCTACTGCAGTGTTCCTCCTTTCTTATGTTCTTATGTTCAAACGCTGCAACACAATACTATCAAACACTGCAACACAACGGTGGAAAAGTACACTTATAAATTAGACAGTCCATCGACTCCAGGCCGAGGGACTGATAACCTCAAACTCCTCCTCTCCTTACACCTTTCTACTTTGTATTGGACTGATGAAGCCACTGTGTGGCGAAACGTTTCCTCAATAAAGATACCCAAGTGTTGCATAAGAACATAAGAACATAAGAACATAAGAATGGAGGAACACTGCAGAAGGCCTACTGGCCCATACAAGGCAGGTCCTTATCAAAACCACCACTACCCAAAGCTACCCAAGAATTTTACTCCCTTACCCACGACACCAATCAAACCCAACCCCTCCCACTCATATATTTGTCCAATCTCTTTTTAAAGCTACCCAAGGTCCTAGGCCTCAATCACCCTAATTTATAACTTGTCGGTTCTCTGAACCGATATAATTTGTTTGTATTTTCCTAAATATTTCTGCATCAGGCCTTCTGCTCAGATGTCACTTAGGTACAATACAATTCTAAGAAGACAAGAAAGTAGGAACACTGCAGCAGGAATGTTGGTTCATGCTGGGCAGGTCCTTCACAATTCGTCCCACTAGCAGAATGTTTGCCCATCTCAAATTTCAATTCTACTCAAGCAATAAGCTTTGATAATTCTATTAACTCGTGTGCAAGTCCCACTCAAATTCAACCCTCTCAATCATGTATTTATCCAACTTAAATTTGAAACTAGGCAGACTGTTCTACTCATCAACTACCCTATTTCTAAACCAATACTTTCCTATATCCTTTCTAAATAAGTATGCGAAATGAGGGGGACATGATCGAGTATACAGGTGGAAGATGGGTATTAACAAAGGGGATATAAATAAGGTCTTGAGGGTATCTCTCAAGAGAACCCGCAATAATGGATTCAAGTTAGATAAGTTTAGATTTAGAAAGGATATAGGAAAGTATTGGTTTGGAAATAGGGTAGTTGATGAGTGGAACAGTCTGCCTAGTAGGGTTATTGAAGCTAGGACCTTGGGTAGTTTTAAATTTAGGTTGGATAAATTCATGAGTGAGAGGGTTGGTTTGAATGGGAATTGCACATGAGTAAATAAAATTATCAAATCTTATTTCTTGGGTAGCATTGAAAGTTGGGTTGAGCAAGTGTTCTGTTGGTGGGACGGATTGTGAAGGACCTGCCTAGTATGGGCCAACAGGCCTGCTGCAGTGTTCCTCCTTTCTTATGTTCTTATGTTCTTATCTACAAAAGTACACTTGTGTACTGTTCAGGACATATTTTTAATGAAACATTTAGCCACGAGTGACTTCATCACAGCGGTATCTTGGTACAGGACATTTTTGACAACTTCACTGCCTAACCACTAGTTACCAGTGAGAAAGGTTAGATCTGAGAGGGGCCTACCCAGTAGGCTTGCTACACTGCCTCACAATTATTACATTCTTGTTTCTACTAGTGGACTCCACTTTCTTTGTCGTTTTCAATATTGTTTTCTTCCCACCCTTGACAGTACATAAGCCTCCATTCTGTTACTTCAGCTTCACATTATTATACATTCTATAAAATGGTTATAATCATAACCATAATTTTTAAAGGGATGGACGGGTAAGCCAACGGAAGGCCTCGGTCAGATGACCAAAAGCTCCAGTTGTGGGTCATCATATGACTAAGACCCGCGTCAGGAAACACTTGTCTTGTTTCCTGACAAATATTATACCTAGTTCAGCTTCACACTGTTCCAGACTATGGAACAGAACTCTTCTCCAGGCTGAGGGACTGACCACCTCAAAACTACGTCTTGAAGGGTGATGGACTGATTACATCTCCACTGCTTCTGCTGCCTCGGTATTATACTCAAGTTACTGTAGTAGTCTAGGCCAAACATTTCAGAAAAAAATACCTAACAATTGCACATGTGTCTTCCTTATCAACTTGTTGGATATTGAATATCATTATTATATTCACTTACACGTACCTCTGTATGACTCACCACGTTCACTCACACGTCCTCATGACTCACCACGTTCACTCACACGTCCTCATGACTCACCACGTTCACTCACACGTCCTCATGACTCACCACGTTCACTCACACGTCCTCATGACTCACCACGTTCACTCACACGTCCTCATGACTCACCACGTTCACTCACACGTCCTCATGACTCACCACGTTCACTCACACGTCCTCATGACTCACCACGTTCACTCACACGTCCTCATGACTCACCACGTTCACTCACACGTCCTCATGACTCACCACGTTCACTCACACGTCCTCATGACTCACCACATAAGAACATAAGAACATAAACTGAAGCAAAATAAGTCCCCGGGACCCGACGAGTTGTTTTCCAGGGTGCTTAAAGAATGCAAAATGGAACTTAGTCAGCCATTAACGAATGTGTTTAATACGTCCATCCTAACTGGTGTTGTGCCAGAGATGTGGAAGATAGCTAATGTAGTTCCTATATTCAAATCAGGGGATAAGTCCATTCCATCAAATTACCGTCCAATAAGCCTCACGTCTATAGTAGGCAAATTATTAGAATCAATTATAGCTGATATTATCAGAAGTCACCTTGAAGAACATAATTTGATTAATGAATCTCAGCATGGGTTTACGAGAGGTCGTTCCTGCCTGACAAATTTACTGACGTTTTTCAATAAAACATTTGAGGCAGTAGACAGTGATAAAGAATATGATATAGTTTACTTGGATTTCAGTAAGGCCTTCGATAGAGTACCTCACGAGAGACTCTTAAGAAAGGTTGCAGCTCATGGTATAGGAGGTAAAGTTCTAGCATGGATAGAGGCATGGCTTACAATAGAAAGCAGAGAGTTTCCATTAATGGGGTCAAATCTGAATGGGGATTTGTCACTAGTGGCGTTCCACAAGGATCAGTTTTGGGCCCATTGTTGTTCATAATTTACATTAATGACCTTGATGAAGGAATTGCAAGTGACATGAGTAAATTTGCTGATGATACAAAAATAGGCCGTATAATTCATTCTGAGGAGGATACCAGTGAACTCCAGGAGGATTTGGATAAATTAATGTCTTGGTCTGAAAAGTGGCAGATGAAGTTCAATGTGGACAAGTGTAAGGTGCTAGTCGTTGGTAATGAAAATACCCCTCGAATTTATAAACTAGGTGAAGTTGAGCTTGATCATACAGAATGTGAAAAAGACTTGGAGTCATGGTAAGCAGAAATCTAAAGCCAAGACAACAGTGCCTAATGTGCGCAATAAGGCTAACAGATTACTAGGATTTATTTCAAGAAGTATAAGCAACAGAAGTCCAAACGTTATTTTACAGCTCTATACATCACTAGTGAGACCTCATTTGGATTATGCAGCTCAGTTTTGGTCTCCTTACTACAGGATGGATATAGATTCATTGGAGAACATACAAAGAAGAATGACTAAAATGATTTACAGTATAAGAAATCTCCCGTATGAAGATAGACTTAGAGCATTGAATCTCCACTCTCTGGAGAGACGTAGAATGAGGGGAGATATCATCGAGGTGTACAAGTGGATGATGGGCATAAACAAGGGTATTTTGCCAAGGGTATTTTGCCAAGGAGAGGAGTTGGAAATGAATGGCTGTCCAGGGCAATTGGTGTCAATTGCTGGCTGGACAAATACTGTAAGGAAAATTCAGTAACATTCATTGACAACTGGGACCTCTTCTATGGCAGAAATGACATGTATGCCAGGGATGGGGTTCACTTATCCAGGTCTGGGGTGGGGGCACTGGCAACTGCAGTGGAGGGAGCTGTTAGGGCTTTAAACTAGAAATAGTTAGTGGTATGGGTTTTGGGGGGAAAACAGAGAAGTCCCAGTGTAGTAATATTATAAGTTGTAGGAGAACTAGTAATAGGCAGAATAAGGTGGATAGTGGAAAGCTAGTGACACTAGATGACAAGGACAGTAATAGGTATAGTGGAAAAACAGAGATGAGCAGGAAGGGTAAAGAGAAAGGAGGGTCTCTAAATATATATTACACCAATAGTCGTAGTGCTAGGAATAAGATGGACGAGTTGAGATTAGTTGCAAGTACGGGTAATATTGATGTTTTTGCAATAACTGAGACATGGTTTAATATGAAAAATCGGGACTTGCCTGCCGAATGTCACATTCAGGGTTTTAAATTGTTCCAAGTAGACAGAAGTATCGGGAAAGGGGGTGGGGTGGCACTCTATGTCCGTGATCATTTAAATTGTTGCATAAAAACGGGTATAAAGTCTGAATTAACACATACAGAGTCTGTCTGGATAGAATTTTCAGAGGGGTGTGAAAAATTGATTTTAGGCGTGATTTACCGTCCTCCAAACTTAGATAGGGAACAAGGGAGACTACTTTGGGAGGAAATTGTTAAGGCCACAAGACACGATAACGTAGTAATTCTAGGGGACTTTAACTTTAGTCAGATTGATTGGAATTTCATGACAGGGAATTTAGAATCTAACGACTTTTTAGAAGTAGTTCAGGATTGCTTTTTGAAGCAGTTTGTAACAGAACCTACAAGGGGAAATAACCTACTTGACTTGGTTCTGGCAAGCAAGGAAACCCTTGTTAATAATTTAGAAATTACAGAGGAACTCGGCTCAAGCGACCACAAGTCAATTACCTTTAGCATTGAATGGATGTATGATAGTAGGGATAATTCAGTAATGGTCCCAGATTTTCGCTTAGCAGATTATAATGGACTTAGAGAACACTTATCAACTGTGGACTGGGGTGAAGAAGAGAGGTATCAATATGACAGTTTCCTTAACACTATACAGGCTGCCCAAAGAACATTTATCCGTATAAAGAAATTAGATCAAGTAGAAATGACCCAAAATGGATGAATAATAGGCTCAAATATCTTTTAGGGCAGAAGAAAGGAATTTATAGGCGCATAAAAGAGGTGAGGATCATCTTATAAATCAGTATACTGACATTAAGAGGGACGTTAAAAGGGAATAAGAAAAGCTAAACGGGACTATGAAATTAAGTTGCTAGGGATTCAAAAACTAACCCAAAAGTTTTTCCAGGTTTATAGAACAAAAGTTAGGGATAAGATAGGTCCCCTTAAAAATAACTTTGGGCATCTTACTGACAAGGAGAACGATATGTGCTCTATTTTAATAATTATTTTCTCTCAGTTTTCACACAGGAAGACATTAATAATATCCCAGTAATTAATTTTTACAGAGGCCCAGAAGAAGATAAATTATGTAATATCACAGTCACTAGCGAAATGATTATGAAACAGCTGGACCACTGAAACAAATAAATCGCCGGGTCCTGATGAGCTTTTGCAAGGGTTCTTAAGGAATGCAAAATGGAACTCGTGAACCAATATCTAACATTTTTAATTTATCTCTTCAAACAGGTGTAGTGTCTGATATGTGGAAGATGGCTAATGTAATTCCTATTTTTAAAGTAGGGGACAAGTCACTACCGTCAAACTACCGCCCAATAAGCCTGACCTCAATTGTAGGCAAATTACTAGAGTCAATTATAGCTGATATTATTAGAAGCCATCTAGATAACCATAATTTGATTAATGATACCCAGCATGGATTCACGAGGGCCGTTCCTGCCTATCTAATTTATTAACCTTCTTCAGTAAAGCTTTTGAGGCTGTTGATCACGATAAAGAATTCGATATTGTTTATTTAGACTTTAGTAAGGCTTTTGATAGAGTACCGCACCAGAGACTGTTAAAGAAAGTGGCAGCTCATGGCATTGGGGGAAAAGTGCTGTCATGGATCGAGTCATGGCTCACCAATAGGAAGCAGAGTGTGCATAAATGGGGTTAAATCCGAATGGGGACTTGTAACAAGTGGTGTTCCACAGGGATCAGTCTTAGGCCCATTGTTATTTATAATATATATCAATGACCTTGATGAGGGAATTACTAGTGATATGAGCAAATTCGCCGACGACACGAAGATAGGTAGGATAATTGATTCAAACATAGATGTCATAGAACTTCAGGAAGATTTAGACAAACTTAATTCGTGGTCAGAAAAGTGGCAGATGCAGTTCAATGTAGATAAATGCAAGGTTCTGAAGCTCGGGAGTGTCCATAACCCAAGCACTTATAAGTTAAATAACGTAGAACTTAGTCACAATTCGTCCCACTAGCAGAATGTTTGCCCATCTCAAATTTCAATTCTACTCAAGCAATAAGCTTTGATAATTCTATTAACTCGTGTGCAAGTCCCACTCAAATTCAACCCTCTCAATCATGTATTTATCCAACTTAAATTTGAAACTAGGCAGACTGTTCTACTCATCAACTACCCTATTTCTAAACCAATACTTTCCTATATCCTTTCTAAATAAGTATGCGAAATGAGGGGAGACATGATCGAGGTATACAGGTGGAAGATGGGTATTAACAAAGGGGATATAAATAAGGTCTTGAGGATATCTCTCCAAGAGAGAACCCGCAATAATGGATTCAAGTTAGATAAGTTTAGATTTAGAAAGGATATAGGAAAGTATTGGTTTGGAAATAGGGTAGTTGATGAGTGGAACAGTCTGCCTAGTAGGGTTATTGAAGCTAGGACCTTGGGTAGTTTCAAATTTAGGTTGGATAAATTCATGAGTGAGAGGGGTTGGATTTGAGTGGGACTCGCGCATGAGTGGGTAGAATTGTCAAAGCTTATTTCTTGGGTAGCATTGAAAATTGGGTTGAGCAAATATTCTGTTAGTGGGACGGATTGTGAAGGACCTGCCTAGTATGGGCCAACAGGCCTGCTGCAGTGTTCCTCCTTTCTTATGTTCTTATGTTCTTAAATACTGAGGATATCGAACCAAGTAAGAACGAGAAATAACGGATTTAAATTGGATAAATTTAGATTTAGAAAGGACATAGGCAAGTACTGGTTTTCGAACAGAGTTGTAGATGCGTGGAACAATCTTCCGATTAGGGTGATAGAGGCTAGGACCTTGGGTGGCTTTAAAAAGAGATTGGACAAATATATGAGTGGGAGGGGCTGGGTTTGATTAGTGTCGTGAGTACAGGAGTAAATTCTTAGGTAGTGGTGGTTTTGATAAGGACCTGCCTTGTATGGGCCAGTAGGCCTTCTGCAGTGTTCCTCCATTCTTATGTTCTTATGTTCTTATAAGAAAGGAGGAACACTGCAGCAGGCCTGTTGGCCCATACTAGGCAGGTCCTTCACAATCCGTCCCACTAACAGAATATTTGCTCAACCCAATTTTCAATGCTACCCAAGAAATAAGCTTTGACAATTCTACCCACTCATGCGCGAGTCCCACTCAAATCCAACCCCTCTCACTCATGAATTTATCCAACCTAAATTTGAAACTACCCAAGGTCCTAGCTTCAATAACCCTACTAGGCAGACTGTTCCACTCATCAACTACCCTATTTCCAAACCAATACTTTCCTATATCCTTTCTAAATCTAAACTTATCTAACTTGAATCCATTATTGCGGGTTCTCTCTTGGAGAGATATCCTCAAGACCTTATTTATATCCCCTTTGTTAATACCCATTTTCCACTTGTATACCTCGATCATGTCTCCCCTCATTCTACGTCTTACAAGTGAATGTAATTTTAGGGTCTTCAATCTTTCTTCGTAAGGAAGATTTCTAATGCTATGTATTAATTTAGTCATTCTACGCTGAATGTTTTCTAACGAATTTATGTCCATTCTGTAATATGGAGACCAGAACTGAGCTGCGTAATCTAGGTGAGGCCTTACTAATGATTTATAAAGCTGTAATATAACCTCTGGACTTCTGTTGCTAACACTTTTGATATAAATCCCAGTAATCTATTTGCCTTATTACGTACGCTTAGGCATTGCTGTCTTGGTTTAAGGTTGCTGCTTACCATCACCCCCAAGTCCTTCTCGCAATCTGTATGGCTAAGTTCTACGTTATTTAACTTATAAGTGCTTGGGTTATGGACACTCCCGAGCTTCAGAACCTTGCATTTATCTACATTGAACTGCATCTGCCACTTTTCTGACCACGAATTAAGTTTGTCTAAATCTTCCTGAAGTTCTATGACATCTATGTTTGAATCAATTATCCTACCTATCTTCGTGTCGTCGGCGAATTTGCTCATATCACTAGTAATTCCCTCATCAAGGTCATTGATATATATTATAAATAACAATGGGCCTAAGACTGATCCCTGTGGAACACCACTTGTTACAAGTCCCCATTCGGATTTAACCCCATTTATGCACACTCTCTGCTTCCTATTGGTGAGCCATGACTCGATCCATGACAGCACTTTTCCCCAATGCCATGAGCTGCCACTTTCTTTAACAGTCTCTGGTGCGGTACTCTATCAAAAGCCTTACTAAAGTCTAAATAAACAATATCGAATTCTTTATCGTGATCAACAGCCTCAAAAGCTTTACTGAAGAAGGTTAATAAATTAGATAGGCAGGAACGGCCCCTCGTGAATCCATGCTGGGTATCATTAATCAAATTATGGTTATCTAGATGGCTTCTAATAATATCAGCTATAATTGACTCTAGTAATTTGCCTACAATTGAGGTCAGGCTTATTGGGCGGTAGTTTGACGGTAGTGACTTGTCCCCTGCTTTAAAAATAGGAATTACATTAGCCATCTTCCACATATCAGACACTACACCTGTTTGAAGAGATAAATTAAAAATGTTAGATATTGGTTCACAGAGTTCCATTTTGCATTCCTTAAGAACCCTTGCAAAAGCTCATCAGGACCCGGCGATTTATTTTGTTTCAGTCGGTCCAGCTGTTTCATAATCATTTCGCTAGTGACTGTGATATTACATAATTTATCTTCTTCTGGGCCTCTGTAAAAATTAATTACTGGGATATTATTAATGTCTTCCTGTGTGAAAACCGAGAGAAAATAATTATTAAAAATAGAGCACATATCATTCTCCTTGTCAGTAAGATGCCCAAAGTTATTTTTAAGGGGACCTATCTTATCCCTAACTTTTGTTCTATAAACCTGGAAAAAACTTTTTGGGTTAGTTTTTGAATCCCTAGCAACTTTAATTTCATAGTCCCGTTTAGCTTTTCTTATTCCCTTTTAACGTCCTCTTAATGTCAGTATACTGATTTATAAGATGACCCTCACCTCTTTTTATGCGCCTATAAATTCCTTTCTTCTGCCCTAAAAGATATTTGAGCCTATTATTCATCCATTTTGGGTCATTTCTACTTGATCTAATTTCTTTATGATCTAATTTCTTTATTTCCTCATGACTCACCACGTTCACTCACACGTCCTCATGACTCACCACGTTCACTCACACGTCCTCATGACTCGCCACGTTCACTCACACGTCCTCATGACTCGCCACTTTCACTCACACGTCCTTATGACTCACCACGTTCACTCACACGTCCTCATGACTCACCACGTTCACTCACACGTCCTCATGACTCACCACGTTCACTCACACGTCCTCATGACTCACCACGTTCACTCACACGTCCTCATGACTCACCACGTTCACTCACACGTCCTCATGACTCACCACGTTCACTCACACGTCCTCATGACTCACCACGTTCACTCACACGTCCTCATGACTCACCACGTTCACTCACACGTCCTCATGACTCACCACGTTCACTCACACGTCCTCATGACTCACCACGTTCACTCACACGTCCTCATGACTCACCACGTTCACTCCACGTCCTCATGACTCACCACGTTCACTCACACGTCCTCATGACTCACCACGTTCACTCACACGTCCTCATGACTCACCACGTTCACTCACACGTCCTCATGACTCACCACGTTCACTCACACGTTCTCATGAATATTTCCTCACATTCACCTATCACCATCTTCCATCTGGACGTCCTTACCTTCAACGCATTTAATCATCTCTCCATCCATTAACTACTCGTCTATCCATTAACTACTCGTCTATCCATTAACTACTCGTCTATCCATTAACTACTCGTATACCCATTAACCACTCGTCTATCCATTTATTAATTACTCGTCTAACCATTAACTATTCTATAGATGTATATCTTATTTGTTCTGGTGTTCGTATATAGTCTCCTACTGTACATTTCTGTGTTATTTACAGATTCACATGTTTTCTCTCTCTCCCCTCCCCCGAGTTGTAGCTTTCTCTTCCCCACCACCACCACCGCTGCTGCTGCTCCTTCATAAAGTACGATTTTCACCGCTATTAACACTTTTGCTTTCATCCTCTGTCTCTCTCTCAGTGTTGGAGATATATTTGCCTGCTCTCAACTGCGTGATTGTTCCTGCATGCGGCCAGGGAAAGTGTGACGCGCCGCCAGCCTTTCTAAGAGCGCCCACTGGTAATTAACAGCAGGTGCGTGTTTCGCCAGGTGTGTGTGGAGGGAGGGAGGGGGGTACAGGTGGAGGGTCCTCGCAGAGACCTACTGAGTCCACTAGGTAAGCCAGGGGTCACTCTGCCATGGGGTTGACACAGGGCCAACTGCTACAACACTGGCATCTCTGTTAGTAAACACACACACCCAAACACACACATACACATGAAAGAGAAACCAGACTATAAACAATAATTTCACAGGTATGAGTTTCTGAATAGCATACACTGGAAGAAATATACGGTAAGATAGTGCACGAGATGATGGAGAAGCTATTAGAGAGAGAGAGAGAGAGAGAGAGAGAGAGAGAGAGAGACTATGGTTTACAAAGTGTACTGAGGCAAATGTTAAGAGTATAAGGGCATGGAAAACGTAAGGAAAAAGGAGAGCAGGACAAAATATTAGAAAATGATAAAGCAGAAAAGGCAAAAATATTAGTAAGGCTGAATGAAGCCTTGTCACATAAGAAATAAAGTGAGTGTAAGTGGGCAGGTAGTGTAGTAATACTTAATGTGTGCAGCAGCAGCAGCACAGCAGCGAGGTGTGCAGCAGCAGTAGCAGCACAGCAGCGAGGTATGCAGCAGCAGCACAGCAGCGAGGTGTGCAGCAGCAGCAGCACAGCAGCGAGGTGTGCAGCAGCAGCACAGCAGCGAGGTGTGCAGCAGCAGCAGCACAGCAGCGAGGTATGCAGCAGCAGCAGCACAGCAGCGAGGTGTGCAGCAGCAGCAGCACAGCAGCGAGGTGTGCAGCAGCAGCACAGCAGCGAGGTGTGCAGCAGCAGCAGCACAGCAGCGAGGTGTGCAGCAACAGCACAGAATTTTCAGAGATCTCTTTGCTAAGGAATTATGAAGGACATGAAGGGAGAGACGAGCAACAAACACTAGAGAAAATTACTGGAACACAGAAAATGAAAGGGTTTGTAAAGAAAGTAGACAACTTAAGCAGTGGAAGCAAATAGACTGTTAGCACGGGGACTACAAAGAAAAAAGAGTAACTGTTAGCCACCCCAGAGTGAGGATTAATGATAGGGAGGCAGACATAGATTATTATTATAATGAAAAAAGAAGTGCTAAAAGAGAGACAGAGAACTGCTGCAAAACTACAAATATGATTCAAACACACTATAAAAAAAATTGAAAATTAGGCGGAAAGAATTGAACTATGCATAATTTTAATGGCTAGAAGAATATTATTATTTTTATTATTGTAGTAGTGTCAGCCTGAGTTGGGAGACTTCAGTAGTGTCAGCCTGAGCTGGGAGACTTCAGTAGTGTCAGCCTGAAGTGGGAGACTTCAGTAGTGTCAGCCTGAGCTGGGAGACTTCATGCTACCATCACCTGTCATGCTACCATCACTTATCATCCTACCAACACCTGTCATGTTACCAAAACCTGTCATGTTACCAACACCTGTCATGTTACCAACACCTGTCATGTTACCAACACCTGTCATGTTACCAACACCTGTCATGTTACCAACACCTGTCATGTTACCAACACCTGTCATGTTACCAACACCTGTCATGTTACCAACACCTGTCATGTTACCAACACCTGTCATGCTACCAACACCTGTCATGCTACCATCACCTGTCATGCTACCATCACCTGTCATGCTACCATCATCTGCCATGCTACCATCACCTGTCATGTTACCAACACCTGTCATGCTACCATCACCTGTCATGTTACCATCACCTGTCATGCTACCATCACCTGTCATGCTACCATCACCTGTCATGCTACCATCACCTAACTTTCTAACCTTTGTATGGAAAGTCTATAGGTATATACTGAGAAAACAAGCAAAAAAATAAATTAGCTTTCCCGCTGTAATTTTAGAAAGTTAAAAATAAAATGCGATTTTTTTTTGCTTTATGCACTAAATTTTTTTTAAATTTTGCTCTTTGACAATATTCAACTTTCTAAAAATACATTTCGTGCTGAGGATAAAGTAAATTATAATTATAATAATATATTCACTTGGTAAACGTTTAATCAGGTTTGTTCCGAGGAAGGGGCTGGTAGTTCCAAATCCTTGGAGCAAGAGCCTTTCACCATGAAGGAAAATAAATCCAATTTTCCTATCAGTCCCTAAACAAAGAAACTTCATAAAAACAAGAAACCTCGACTTCCGCTTCAATTTGAGGATAAACAGATACGGAAACTGTTTAGAAAGTAATTGCTTTCCCTACCTTGAATTGGAAAAAAAACTCTGCTTTCACTTCGTGTAATGTGAAAGAATTCGCCGACTTTGTTTTCCATATAGGGGAAAAGAAAGCAAGAATTTCCGCCTGGGCCCTCTGGTGTGAGCAGCCAGACTCGTCTTCTGTATAAGGCTGTGTGATGTGACTTTCTCTTAAGCACACTCAACCATTTAACTTTATTGCCACAACGTCAAAACATTCCCCATCACATAATCAACATTAAAACATTCTCTATCATTTGTTTGTGAACATCAAAACATTCTCCATCACTGACAGGTGAACATCAGAACATTATCCACCACTGACAGTCAACATCAAAACATTCTCCGTCAATGATAGGTCATCAAAACATCATACGTCACTTGCGGCGGGGCAGGTGTTTCGACCACTTACAACAGGTGTTGCTGGTCGTACAGATGTGATGCCAGGCGGCCGCCACACTGACTGCTGTAATTCACTTTTGAACACACTGTCTGACACAACACCGGCCTCCACAATGTACTATCCTAGAGGGTTAGAAATCGACTACACCAGCTGAGTTAAGTTTAATGAGACGGGTCTAGGAGCTAAAGCTCAACCAAACACACACATACACACATGAATGATAAAAAGAAAAAAAGAAACCGGCCAAAGGAGCATAGAAGGTAAAGCAATAATGATAAACTACTAGAAAACAGACGGGAAGAAAAACGAAGTATCTAAATGGGCAAACGTAGCAAGCGGGGTCCCTCAAGGGTCAGTGCTGGGAGCCATGTTCTTCTTGGTATACTTAAATAGCTTCTATTAAGAATAGCTTCTATTAAGAGGCCTAAAACCATATATGTCAGTAGTCACATATTATGCAACATTAACGAGGAAATAAAAATAAGGATGAAAACTGCCAAAAACTACAAGAGGTTCCGGGAACTGTTGGAAAAATTAGCTACTGGAATTTGATCCATGTATATACAAGGCAATATAGAAAATGGTATAAAATACCGAAAAGTTGAAGAGTAAGACACATGTACAACAGTTGGGTAAACATACCTCAT
>WNWK01002825.1:17500-192627 GCA_009830355.1 Cherax destructor
CAGAGAGGAGAGCAACAGAGGAGAGCAACAGAGCAACAGGGAGGAGAGCAACAGAGCAACAGGGAGGAGAGCAACAGTGAGGAGAGCAACAGTGAGGAGAGCAACAGAGCAACAGGGAGGAGATCAACAGAGCAACAGGGAGGAGAGCAACAGAGCAACAGGGAGGAGAGCAACAGAGCAACAGGGAGGAGAGCAACATAGCAACAGAGAAGAGAGCAACAGAGCAACAGAGAGAAACAGAGCAACAGGGAGGAGAGCAACAGAGATGAGAGCAACAGATGAGAGCAACAGAGCAACAGGAAGGAGAGCAACATAGCAACAGGGAGGAGAGCAACAGAGAGGAGAGCAACAGAGAGGAGAGCAACAGAGCAACAGGTTGGAGAGCAACAGAGCAACAGGGAGGAGAGCAACAGAGCAACAGGGAGGATAGCAACAGAGCAACATGGAGAGCAACAGAGCAACAGGGAGGAGAGCAAGAGCAACAGGTAGGAGAGCAACAGCGAGAAAAGCAACAGCGCAACAGGGAGGAGAGCAACAGGGATGATAGCAACAGGAAGGAGAGCAACAGCAACTGGGAGGAGACCAACAGGGAGAACAACAGAGAAACAGGGATAAGAGCAACAGGGAGAACAGCGGTGAGCAACAGAGAGGAGAGCAACAGGGAGGAGAGCAACAGGGAGGAGAGCAACAGGGAGGAGAGCAACAGGGAGAGAGTCCCAGGAAGTAAACAACTTACTGCCGGGTGACGCCCAGCACTAACTCTTGACCTTCGCTATCCCCGCAACGCAACGCGGAAGCTGTGTGTGTGTGTGTGTGTGTGTGTGTTAGTTACCATTTTGTCCTAGGCACATGTCGATTAGACACTAGGCCTGTTGTATGTGTGTGTGTGTAACGAAACACTTCGAAATGTTTCGGCCCCGCCGGGAATTGAACCCGGGCCCTCTGTGTGTGAAGCAAGAGCGCTAGCCACCATGCCATCGGGGCGTGTATGTACTCACCTAATTGTGGTTGCATGGGTCGAGACTCAGCTCCTGGCCCTGTGTGTGTGTGTGTTCACCAATTTATGTTTACGTGGGTTGAGACTAGCTCCTGCCCCGACTCTGAGACTAAAGAAATACTTCCTGACATCCTTATAGCCCCATCTATGTCTTCAGCTGTATAACCCACAGCACAGCAGGTCTCATAAACCTCAAAATCTTTCAAGTAAACACTATTTTGTGGCGACACACGAGAGGTAAATACACCATCACTGGCACACCTTTGACAGGCACCATGGTGGACGCCTTACCTTGTGACGTCATATGTAAACATTCTACCCAGCTTCCGGTCTTGCCTCTCATATTGTATGATGTCATGTAATCTGTCCTCTCCACTTCAAATTTCCCTCAACAGATTTATATCGTTTGTAAATAAAGGAACAACAGTGGCCAAAACAGTAATATTTGGGTGTCACTCTTGTTACTCAGGTTTATCTTTCCACTTCGTCCCGCATTATTACTATCTTTTCAATTACTACTTGATCTACTGAAGTAAGTTTGCTCTCCCCCCGGCACGCACTATCAGCGTGTGGAACCAGCGTCTAGCAGCATCAATGTTATTTTATTCATCAAGAAAACTTCCGTGACACAGGTGTTCCGTGGTACCGACACTCTGGCTGGGGCGCGGCAACACCCTGTGTCAGGACACATGTGAAGGTGGGTCAGTTATCCGCCTTGCGGTGGGCAACATGTGAAGGTGGGTTAGTCATCCGCCTTGCGGTGGGCAACATGTGAAGGTGGGTTAGTCATCCGCCTTGTGGTGGGCCACAGCAGCAGCACCGACCAGCCCGGCTGCTAAGAAATATCAACTATTTTCTTGCAGTTTCCAAAAATTGACACATCTCAGTTTCTCTTGCGTTATCTTTGCAACTCTGCCACATAACCAGTATAGGGTCATCAAATAGGCTTTCCTATCCCTCAGTCTGGATGAGCACTTACCTAGTTGACGCTGTTTGTGTCGAGTCTCGGTTCCTGGTCCAGCCTCTCAAGTAATCAGGTACAATCACACTATACGTACTTGGTAGACAAGCACCAAGCGAGGTATTACCGTCCTCTCATATGATTGTGACGTGAAACACAAACCTGTTTTATGTTCGACACTCTGGCAGGATTGCTGGTCTTTTCTTTCTGCCTCATGAACATACAAGATGACAAGTAAATCTTACAACTACTACTAACATGCAGTATGCTGGATTGCGTGCGGCCAGTAGTAACAGGCTGGTTGATCAGGCCCTAATCCACCAGGAGGTCTGGTTGAGGACTGGGACGCGGGGGCGTTGACCCCCTGAAGAACCTCCAGACAGGTAAAGTTACAAAATGCATAATTCAAAAAGGCAGAAGAACGGTTGAAGAAGTTTGGCCATTTAGAAAGGATGAGTCAGCCTAGGATCGTAAAGAGGGTGTATAAATCAGAGTTAAAGGGAAGGCCTAGGGGTGATCTCAGGAGATGTGCGAGCATGTTAGATTTGAATATATGGACACAGGTGGTTTTTTTGGGGTTGAGGTGCTATTGGAAGGGATTGAAGATAACAGGTTAGCTGGACTTGAGTCCTGAACGTACATGTGTACACCACGAATGAGGGGGGTGGGGGACAGAAACGACGAAGATTTCCTCTCTCACTGATCGCTGTTCATTATGCTTTGTTGCACCTACATACATGCATATATATATATATATATATATATATATATATATATATAATATATATATATATATATATATATATATATATATATATATATATATATATATATATATATATATATATATATATATATATATATATATATATATATATATAATATATATATATATATATATATTATATATATATATATATATATATATATATATATATATATATATATAGTGTCGAATAAGTCGAACCGATGAGTTTGGCATATTCTGCAAAGGTGTTTTCTGACAAATAAGCAGAATGATTATTTTGCCATAAATCTGCTGAAATCAATCTAAACATAACGAAAATAATATATATCATTGATTTATAATCAATGATATATATTATTTAAACTGATATATAAATTTAAACTGATCTATGATATATATAACGAAATTCAGCTCAAAAAAATTACATTAGGTTAGACGGAGATCATAGAAATCGTTCACATGAACAATAATTGATCATTCACCAGGACATGAAATGCACACAATCGTTCACATGGACATCTTTGAGTGGCGATCATCACTGAGCAGCACATCTTGAGTCATCAATATATACGCTGTTACACAGTGATCAACCACCGTCAAACCAGAGTGCAAGACCAGAGTGCAAGACCAGAGTGCAAGACCAGAGTGCAACAATGGTATAACCTTTCACGGAACATTGATCCTTCCCGGACCACCTCATCAAAATATCAAGGCCATTCCATTTTAACAATTATTTCTCTCATTATTATTATTATTATTATTATTATTATTGTTGTCACTAGTGTTATGTCTCTAAATGTCACTTTTGTTATTATTGTTGTTGCTTTTATATATTTTTTTTAATATCTGTAATAAATACACACATATGCAAACAAGAAATAAATAAATAAATAAATAAATAAATACATATATGTATAACATTTACTTACTGGAAAGAAACAAAAAGGCACAATACCGTGACTGGAACAATACACAAACAACCCGCACATAGAAGAGAGGAGTTTACTACGACGTTTCGGTCCGACTTGGACCATTTACAAAGTCACAAGTCGGACCGAAAGGTCGTCGTAAGCTGCTCTCTCCTGTGTGCGGGCTGTGTATTTACTTATTGGTAACGGTACTGGAAACCACAACAAGACTGCTTGACATTGTAGGACTGAAGAACAAGACGGCGTACCATCACATCAACAAACACTCCAGGACACAGCCAAGGCAGAAAAGAACAGGTGTTATACGAAAGGAGGATCAAAGGCACAGCCAAGGTAGAAAAGAACATGTGTTATACCAGAGAAAGATCTAGACGTGGAGAATACGAGGTGAGGGGCCAACAAGTCACACAGGTCAGACAATCACTTCAACGTTAAAATAATAAAAAGAAAGTGGTTTTAGACTGAGAGGTGAAGGTAACTCCATATAGGTGCATTATTATATTCACTGCTGTATCCCTCGTAAGAAGTATACAGCCGTATACAGTATACGTATCCCAGGCACTGTATACCCGTAAGAAGTATACAGCCGTATACAGTATACGTACCCCAGGCACTGTATACCCCGTAAGAAGTATACAACCGTATGCAGTATATGTACCCGAGACACTGTATACCCCGTAAGAAGTATACAACCGTATGCAGTATATGTACCCCAGGCACTGTATACCCCCCATAGGGATGGAGGTTACGAAGCAAATGATTAATGGGAGGTATCAGTTTTGATCCGGGGAAGAAAAGGCAGCTGCTATTCCTTGGATCAAGAACCCTTCAAGATACACCTTGTGGGATGACCTAGTGGGAAGTGGTGGGTAAACTCGAGATATGAATTCAAGTATTTACATATCGCAGTGGGATTATTATAATCATTATTGGGAAGCGCTAAACCCGTAGAAGTTATACAGAAATTAGGAGATAGGAAGTAATTAGGTTTGACCCCGAGAAATTGAAGGGTTGCTCCAATTTATTGGACAAAGAGCCTGCCTCCCTCTATTAAGGCACTCCTCTCCTGAGGGGTAAGTTATGGCCTCAGGAGCAAAGGTTTGACCCTAAGAGAAAGAGAGAGAGAGAGAGTTGAGAGAGGTGGGTGCAGACAGCTGAGAGGAGGAAAGTTAGTGTTAACAGTGTGTTTGGTGCATGCGTGGCGTGCTTGCTGACGTCACAGGGAGGAGTAACTCCACAAACATACTCTGGTGATCATGCTTGGTGAAAATGACTTTCTCTGCTCCCTCGCTGTTGCCAGTCACGCTAACTTTTCCTGAGGTGGAGCCGCACGCTATGTCCCACACCTGCCGCAGCCGCTGCCCTCGCTGCTGGAAAGTCTGCTTAACTTGTAATTTTGGCGACACATGCTATTGGAAGTGGTAGTAGACTGGTAGACAACAACCATCCAGGTAGGTACTAGTAGACAACAACCATCCAGGTAGGTACTGATAGACAACAACCATCCAGGGAGGTACTGATAGACAACAACCATCCAGGTAGGTACTGATAGACAACAACCATCCAGGTAGGTACTGATAGACAACAACCATCCAGGTAGGTACTGATAGACAACAACCATCCAGGTAGGTACTGATAGACAACAACCATCCAGGTAGGTACTGATAGACAACAACCATCCAGGTAGGTACTGATAGACAACAACCATCCAGGGAGGTACTGATAGACAACAACCATCCAGGGAGGTACTAGTAGAGGGAAACTATCTGTATGGTAAATATTTTACATACATCTGCAGTGTGCTGCTTCATGGATATATGTATTTATAGATGGGTCGTAAAAGAAATGAATACTTGGGTGTACGAAAGAGGTGCGGGATTAAAAGTTAACAAATCTGATACAAAGTGGGAGTTGTCACAGTTGCTCTTTGCCGATGACATGTTTCTTTTGGGAGACTGAACAAATGTTGCAAAAGTTGGTGGAAGCATTTGGGAGGGAATGTAAAAGAACGAATTTAAATGCCGAAATTAGAAAAAAACAATGATTGAACATCAGATAGGAAAGAGAGACGATGGAGGAAATAAATGTATTCAGATATTTGGAAGTGGAATTATCGGCAGATAGGTCCATGAAGGGAAGGGAGGATGTATACGAGTATAGTGGTGTCAACATTTTTAAATAGCCATGAAGCATGTTGTCAAAACGTTGTAGCGAGAAGGCTGAATGTTGTGGAGATGCCACGTTCGAGGGCAATGTGTGGTGTGAATATTATGCAGAGAATTAGGAGTCTGAAGATTAGAATACAAGATGGGGTTACCAAAGGTATAACTCGCAAGAATGTGGAGTTGTTGTTGTTGTTGTTGTTGTTGAGGTTATTTAAGCACTCAGAGAGGATGAAACAATAGGATAACTAGAGGGTATATATATCGAGGGTGTCAACAAGGAGGGGCAGGGTTCGTACCAGGAAGGACTCGAGAGAGGGAGGTAAAGGTTTTGAGTTCTAGGGGACTGAACATTCAATAGGCTTGTGTGAGCACTTGAGAGTGTTGACAAGTGATTTTTATGACTTGACGTGCTGTTGGAGTCCTGAGGGTGGGAAGTACAATGTCTGGACTCTATGAGACGGTAGAGGATGTTGCAGTTTGGAGTGCTATCTTAAGTGTAATATCAGCACACTTATGACAAAACAGTGATTGAGTGAATGGTTGTAAGTCTGCTTCCTCTTCTTTTTTTTTAGGTCACCGATCCCAGGTGGGAGACAGCCGGTGTGTTAATATATAATATTTTGCACAAAAACAAATAATTATTTTTATTAATCCCTCCTTGTCTATATATATACTAAAGACTGGACAAATATCTATGATACCACAAGATTATTAGCCGATCTTTAACTCTCCCACCCTCTAAACTAGACCTCTAAGTTCAATCTCGTACTCCCAAAATGGTGACTGTCCCTCTTCGTCCGGCAGGTGGGTGTGGCGCTCATGGAGACGACCCCCAGGAGAAGAGCGCCGCACCCTGCAGATGTATGCCAAAGGAGATCACCCTGGTGAAGGCGCACACTGCAGGTATATTCAAAAAGGTCACCTTACAGATAGTCTGTACGGCGTCCGCGAATTCAGTACAATGTGGATGCTTCCAAAAACTTGTGTGTGTAGGTAGCTTCCCTCTACTGTACTACCCTCTCACACGAGTCTCACCTCAAAGCCTGTTAAATGTTTTCACTCTGGCTGAAGTGCTGCTTTAATCTGTCTCATGAACATAAAAGGTAGATACATCATATAAACTGATAAAAACATTCAGTACACACTTTTCTTTACCCTTCTATCTGTTTACCGTTAGCTCTTATGGATGTAATAATTTCTTTGCAATTCAGGCGTGGTGTGAGATCGGGCCTCGGAGGCAATGAACAAACTATGCTGAAACTGGTAGTCAGACGTTACACTTGACGACTCTTGCTACGACCAGACAGAAAGCGCTAAACTATGATTACCTCCCATTCCCCAGCCACTAGGGAATGGGAGGTAATCAGGTTTCATGAAACGAAGCGAGGGGTAGGTCCAACTCCTTGAACGAAGAGCCCTTCACCAGCATCAAGGTACCAGTGTTGACAGGAAATACAGCTGTAGATAGAAAGTGACAGCAAACTTAGCGCACCTGCCACTGTTTGACAGCTGGCTCACGGTAACGTAGAGATGCTGAACCAGACAACTGTTACACTAACAATTGTTGCACTGCAACAATTGTTACATACAACACTGCCACCAACACTATACAAGAATACTACACTGGCGTCAACTTTATGTAACACTTACTCTCTAATATTAGAGACACGGAGAAAGTATAACAAATGCTGTAACACACCACCTGCCCTTACACCACCACCAGCAGCAGCATCAACAACAACTAACAGCATCACGAGCCATTTAAGAAGCATCAAAAGAGGCAGCAATAATAGCAGCAGCAATAGCAACATCAGTATCCGCAGAAATAGCAACAGCAGAAACAGCAGCAACAGTAGCAATAGCAACAGCAGCAGCAGCAGCATCACCAGCAATACCTGCAACAACTGCTGCATCACCAGACACAGCTGGAACAGCAGTTGTAGCATCAAAAGCAGTAACAATAACACCAGCAGACACTAACTGCAACATCAGCAGCAATAGCAACATCAGGTACCACAACAGCAGCAACAGTAATAACAGCAGAAGCAGCACAACAGCAGTAGTAAGATACCTTTACGTACCTTATATCCAGCTTGTGGGCGACAGTCAAAAGCTTACAGAGGAACATTATGGATCCAGGGAACTGGACCTCAATGCTCTGATAGCTAAGCAAGTTATAGCACAAACTGATTGATTCAACAACACTAGTAATGAGTAGTTTACACATTATTTAAGCCATATAAGCATTATAATGCAGCATGTGGTTACGCGTTATTTAAAATACCTAATATTAGGTATTCAGATAAGTGTACTGGGTATTTAGACAGGTTACAGTGGTCTTGAATTCTTTACAATAGGCAAAGATAACATATTATTTTTTCCAGAATAGTTGTTAGTATGCCACCGGGGATACACGGCCATTTCTTGAACACTTATGAGTTATTTCTAAATTCATCACTTTTTTCACATAGAAGTATACATGATAAAACAATGTGTGTATGTGTGTGTGTGTGTACACTCACCTATTTGTGGTTGCAGGGGTCGAATCATAGCTCCTGGCCCCGCCTCTTCACTGATCGCTACTAGGTCCTCTCTCTCCCTGCTCAATGAGTTTTATCAAACCTCGTCTTAAAACTATGTATGGTTCCTGCCTCCACTACGTCACTTTCTAGGCTATTCTACTTCCTGACAACTCTATGACTGAAGAAATATTTCCTAACATCCCTTAGACTCATCTGAGTCTTCAACTTCCAATTGTGACCCCTTGTTTCTGTGTCTCATCTCTGGAACATCCCGTCTTTGTCCACCTTGTCAATTCCTCGCAGTATTTTATATGTCGTTATCATGTCTCCCCTAACCCTCCTGTCCTCCAGTGTCGTCAGGCAGATTTACCTTTGCCTTTCTTCGTGAAACAATCCCCTTAACTCTGGGACTAGTCTTGTTGGAAACCTTTGCACTTTCTCTAATTTCTTGACGTGCTTGACCAGGTGTGGATTCCAAACTGGTGCTGCATACTCCAGTATGAGCCTGACGTACATGGTGTACAGAGTCTTGAACGATTCCTTACTGAGGTATCGGAACGCTATTCTTAGGTTTGCAAGGTGCCCATGTGCTGCAGCAGTTATCTGGTTGATGTGCGCCTCAGGAGATGTGTTCGGTATTATACTCACCAGAAGATCTTTCTCGAGTGAGGTTTGCAGTCTTTGGCCACCTAGACTATACTCTGTCTACGGTCTTCTTTTCCCTTCCCCGCTCTTCATGATTTTGCATTTCAAGAAGCCAGCTGCTAAACAAGGCTTGTAGCCTGTCCAGGACTCTTTGAAGTCCTGCCTGATCCTCATCCGATTTAATTCTCCGCATTAACTTCAAACATCTGCAAACAGGAACACTTCTGAGTCTATCCCTTCCGTTATGTCATTTACATATACCAAAAACAGCACAGGTCCTAGGACTGATCCCTGTGGAACCCTGCACGTCACAGGCGCCCACTCTGACACCTTGTCACGTACCATGACTCGTTGTTGCCTCCGTCAGATATTCTCTGATCCATTGCAGTGCCTTTCCTGTTATGCGTGCCTGATCCTCTAACTTTTGCATTAACCTCTTGTGAGGAACTGTGTCGAAGGCCAGTCCAAGACAATGCAGTCTATCCAACCCTCTCTGTCGTGTATTACTTCCGTTACCTTGTCATAAATTCCAGTAGGTTTGTGACACAGGATTTTCCTTCCCTGAAACCATGCTGGTTGTCGTTTATAACTTGTATCTTTCTAGGTGCTCCACCATTCTCCTACTGATGATCTTCTCTATGACTTTGCATACTATACACGTCAGTGACAAAGGTCTGTAGTTTAATGTCTCGCATCTGTCTCCTTTCTTAAAAATTGGGACAACATTTGCCATCTTCCATACCTCAGATAGTTGCCCAGTTTCAATGGATGTGTTGAAGATGTTTGTTAGTGGCACACTCAACATCTCCGCTCCCTCTCTAAGGACCCAGCAGCAGCAGCCGCAACATTAGACGCCACCACAGTAGAAGCAGCAACACAGCAGCAGCAACACAGCAACAGCAACACAGCAGCAGCAACACAGCAGCATCAGCAGTAACTAACTCAGGAGACAACACTGTGAGCCAGCATGTTACATACCACCTGCGGGTGAGGAAGCCTGGCCACCAAGGCGGAAACATCTGGGTGACATTGTCGGTGTGGCGGCCGACCACTGCCGTTGTGAGCAGCAACGGCAGCAACAACGGTACCAGTCGCACCCCCACCAACCCTAGATGCAACGGCAGAAGTGTCAGCAGAGATTCCAGCATCAGCGGCAACAACAGTACTAGTACCATCACATTAACAGTTCCGGTGATAGTACTATCAAGAACATAAACAGTAACAGTTCCGGTGATAGTACTATTAAGAACATCAACAGTAACAGTTCCGGTGATAGTACCACCATTAACATCAACGGTAACAGTTCCAGTAGTACCACCATTAACATAAGCAGTAACAGTACCAATGGTAATACGACCATGAACATCAACGGTAACAGTACCAATGGTAATACCACAATGATCAACAGTACCAATGGTAATACCACAATGAACATCACCAGTACCAATGGTAATACCACAATGAACATCAACAGTAAGAGTACCAATGGTAATACCATGAATATCAACAGTAACAGTACCAATTTTAGTACCACCATGAACATCAACAGTACCAATGGTAGTACCACCGTGAACATCAACAGTAACAGTACCAAAAAGTTATAAATTAGACACATATGCAACAGTTGGGTATCTTTATTGAGGAAACGTTTCACCACACAGTGGCTTCATCAGTCCAATACAAAGTAGAAAGGTGTAAGGAGAGGAGGAGTTTGAGGTTATCAGTCCCTCGGCCTGGAGTCGATGTGTTCAGTCCATCAATCTTGTTAGAAGTGTAGCACAAGGCCGTAGAGGTGGCTTATATACTGTAATCAGGTGAGATGAAGCAGGAGGAGGGACTGATAACCTCAAACTCCTCCTCTCCTTACACCTTTCTACTTTGTATTGGACTGATGAAGCCACTGTGTGGTGAAACGTTTCCACAATAAAGATACCCAACTGTTGCATATGTGTCTAATTTATAACTTGTCGGTTCTCTGAACCATTCATCTACAGTAACAGTACCAATGGTAGTACCACCATCAACAGCAACAGTACCAATGGCAATACTACCATGAACATCAACAGTACCAATGGTAGTACCACCATGAACATCAACAGTAACAGTATCAATGGTAGTACCACCATGAACATCAACAGTACCAATGGTAGTACCACCGTGAACAGTAACAGTACCAATGGTTCAGGACTGAAAAGTGGTCTGAATTTAATTTCGAATCTGTGGGTGAGATATGAACTGTGCTAGCAACGGAATTTTGACTTAATCCTTAGGATGAGTTTCTCACACTGGGTAATGCATAAGAACATAAGATAGAGGATCACTACGTCAGGCCTACTGGCCCATGCATGGCAGGTCCTTCTAAAATTCAACACCTCCTACCATAGCCTGAGAGACTGGAAGACTTGAGGAAAACGCTGATGATATCGTTATTATGGGTTCAGTAGCTTCGATGGTTTCGTTGCAGCAGACCTCGAGTTACTGTTACTTGGGAATTACCATCTCTCAGTAGTATGTCTAGCATTAGGAATAATATTAGGAGAGAAGTAGATCTATACCCACTAGGATAACAGGAACGTAGATAAGTACGTTTATGGAGCAACTTGTAATGTGAACGGACTGACAGTTGTAGTGGCCAGGATTAGGCTTGGTTACAAGTATTTCTGGCAGTTTGACAGACACACAGATGATCACACCAAATGAAAATTATGTGGCCAGCCCTATGGTTACTGTCTTGAACATTATGTGCTTAATTGTGAACTTATTGAGGAATATAGAGATAGTACAATAACCTATGTGATATGCCAAGATATCTTATTAATGAAAATAAGATACCAGATGTAGTAAGCAAATTCCCTAAATTTCCTTGTAACAGATAAGTGAATTGTAGATATAAATCCAGATGTAGTCCTGTAAACCCTTTAGAGATCTAGTTCCTGGGCCTTTTCTGTATCAATGTGCTCTTGCGCTACCCTCTACAGGATGGATATGTGGAGCACGATAAACCAGCCGATTCGGCTGCAAAATCTAAAAATCTGATCAGTAGTACGTGTGAAGGGCGGAACCTTGGTGCTGAGAGTACCTCACCTGACTACAGTCACCTCACGCAAGTTCCGCTGACAGAACAAGAGACGGGGAGGAGTGGTAAGACGGGAGCTGAGCGAAGAGAAACGAAGGTAACTAGGAAACTGTTGCGGGGAAATGGTGAGCCCAGCCTCTGAACTCTACCTGCAGGAAGGAGTTTCAATGAGCGAAGATGAATTTCAGCGTGAGTGAAGCACTCGCTTGAGTGTGTGTGTGTGTGTGTGTGTGTGTGTGTGTGTGTGTGTGTGTATAGTTAGTGTGTGTGTTAGTGTGTGTATGTGTTAGTGTGTGTGTTAGTTAGTGTGTGTATGTGTTAGTTAGTGTGTTGTTAGGGGTGTGTTATAGTGTTAGTATGTTGATGTGATTTTAACTAGGTGTTGTTGTATGTGTGTGAGTTAGTGTTGAAATGTTTCCCGTCGATACGCCTCCGTGGTGGTAGAGCTTTACCCTAGGCCACGGGCTGTGTGTGTGTGTTAGTGTGTGTATGTGTTAGTGTGTGTGTTAGTTAGTGTGTGTGTTAGTTAGTGTGTGTATGTGTTAGTGTGTGTGTGTATCTTGGGGAGAGAGAGGTAGCTTACAACTACCTCTACTTAAATAGTACTCTCTTTATCTCAACTACTGGTGTTACCGCACTTTTGTGACTAACACAATCATCTACCACCACTACTACTACTACTAACTGGGTTGGTTCAATGCCCAGTAACTGTCATGATGCAGATGCTGAACTAACATCAGGACTCTGTTAACTGAAGTTTCCTACGTCGTATTATCTAGTTGAATCCTATACTACTTGCAAAGTCCTTGTCCGGCTGGTTCTTAAAATTTATATAGCTTTCAAGTTTCCAGCTTAAGCGGTAACTTGCTCTATTCTGATATAGTATCAAGCTGACACTACTGAAGTCTCCCAGCTCAAGCTGACACTACTGAAGTCTCCCAGCTCAAGCTGACACTACTGAAGTCTCCCAGCTCAAGCTGACACTACTGAAGTCTCCCAGCTCAAGCTGACACTACTGAAGTCTCCCAGCTCAAGCTGACACTACTGAAGTCTCCCAGCTCAGGCTGACACTACTGAAGTCTCCCAGCTCAGGCTGACACTACTGAAGTCTCCCAGCTCAAGCTGACACTACTGAAGTCTCCCAGCTCAAGCTGACACTACTGAAGTCTCCCAGCTCAAGCTGACACTACTGAAGTCTCCCAGCTCAAGCTGACACTACTGAAGTCTCCCAGCTCAAGCTGACACTACTGAAGTCTCCCAGCTCAAGCTGACACTACTGAAGTCTCCCAGCTCAAGCTGACACTACTGAAGTCTCCCAGCTCAAGCTGACACTACTGAAGTCTCCCAGCTCAAGCTGACACTACTGAAGTCTCCCAGCTCAAGCTGACACTACTGAAGTCTCCCAGCTCAAGCTGACACTACTGAAGTCTCCCAGCTCAAGCTGACACTACTGAAGTCTCCCAGCTCAAGCTGACACTACTGAAGTCTCCCAGCTCAAGCTGACACTACTGAAGTCTCCCAGCTCAAGCTGACACTACTGAAGTCTCCCAGCTCAAGCTGACACTACTGAAGTCTCCCAGCTCAAGCTGACACTACTGAAGTCTCCCAGCTCAAGCTCAAGCTGACACTACTGAAGTGTCCAGCTCAAGCTGACACTACTGAAGTCTCCCAGCTCAAGCTGACACTACTGAAGTCTCCCAGCTCAAGCTGACACTACTGAAGTCTCCCAGCTCAAGCTGACACTACTGAAGTCTCCCAGCTCAAGCTGACACTACTGAAGTCTCCCAGCTCAAGCTGACACTACTGAAGTCTCCCAGCTCAAGCTGACACTACTGAAGTCTCCCAGCTCAAGCTGACACTACTGAAGTCTCCCAGCTCAAGCTGACACTACTGAAGTCTCCCAGCTCAAGCTGACACTACTGAAGTCTCCCAGCTCGCTGACACTACTGAAGTCTCCCAGCTCAGAGCTGACACTACTGAAGTCTCCCAGCTCACTGACTGACACTACTGAAGTCTCCAGCTCAGCTGACACTACTGAAGTCTCCCAGACACCTGTTGCCAGCTGACACTACTGAAGTCTCCACTGAGCTCAGGCTGACACTACTGAAGTCTCCCAGCTCAGGCTGACACTACTGAAGTCTCCATCAGGCTCAGAGCTGCACTACTCTGATAGGTACTCCCAGCTCAGGCTGACACTACTGAAGTCTTCCAGCTCAGGCTGACACTACTGAAGTCTTCCAGCTCACACTGACACTACTGAAGTCTTCCAGCTCAGACTGACACATTTCAACACCTTGTTTGAGCACCATCCTGCATGATAGAATATGACAAGGAAAGTTACCTTTTGTTCCCACTATGTAACTATCGTATATAATAGGGTAGCAATATACTGCTGTGGTATCCAATTTTATTAAAAAAAAAAGTGTTACCAAGTGTTTGCCTGTGACCCCCAGCAACCCTCTCTTTCCCTCCCGGTCTCCAGGTAATGTTAACAATAACGATATATATTGATTCCGCATATGTCTGATGTGTTGCATATATTGTCACGCTCAAGTGCACAAACAACATTTACTCAACATTTCTTTGCTAATCTGTGTATACTGTACCATCAACATCACCATTAGAAGTGTAGACTACTGTGATGACGTGTCTGCGCATGTGTACTCTGATGATGACGTGTCTGCGCATGTGTACTCTGATGATGACGTGTCTGCGCATGTGTACTCTGATGATGACGTGTCTGCGCATGTGTACTCTGATGATGACGTGTCTGCGCATGTGTACTCTGATGATGACGTGTCTGCGCATGTGTACTCTGATGATGACGTGTCTGCAGGTGTGTACTCTGATGATGACGTGTCTGCAGGTGTGTACTCTGATGATGACGTGTCTGCAGGTGTGTACTCTGATGATGACGTGTCTGCAGGTGTGTACTCTGATGATGACGTGTCTGCAGGTGTGTACTCTGATGATGACGTGTCTGCAGGTGTGCGCTCTGATGACGTGTCTGCAGGTGTGTGCGCTCTGATGATGTGTCTGCAGGTGTGTACTCTGATGATGATGTGTCTGCATGTGTGTACTCTGATGATGATGTGTCTGCATGTGTGTACTCTGATGATGATGTGTCTGCATGTGTGTACTCTGATGATGATGTGTCTGCATGTGTGTACTCTGATGATGATGTGTCTGCATGTGTGTACTCTGATGATGATGATGTGTCTGCATGTGTGTACTCTGATGATGATGTGTCTGCATGTGTGTACTCTGATGATGATGTGTCTGCATGTGTGTACTCTGATGATGATGTGTCTGCATGTGTACTCTGATGATGATGTGTCTGCATGTGTGTACTCTGATGATGATGTGTCTGCATGTGTGTACTCTGATGATGATGTGTCTGCATGTGTGTACTCTGATGATGTGTCTGCATGTGTGTACTCTGATGATGATGTGTCTGCATGTGTGTACTCTGATGATGATGTGTCTGCATGTGTGTACTCTGATGATGATGTGTCTGCATGTGTGTACTCTGATGATGATGTGTCTGCATGTGTGTACTCTGATGATGATGTGTCTGCATGTGTGTACTCTGATGATGATGTGTCTGCATGTGTGTACTCTGAGATGATGTGTCTGCATGTGTACTCTGATGATGATGTTCTGCATGTGTGTACTCTGATGATGTGTCTGCATGTGTGTACTCTGATGATGTGTCTGCATGTGTGTACTCTGATGATGTGTCTGCATGTGTGTACTCTGATGTGTATGCATGTGCACTCTGATGATGATATACCTGAACATGTATATGAGTAATATGTGATAAATTAATGTTCAGAAATGCGTTTTAGCCTTGCTTAACTTATCTGAGAGTCAGCCTTTGTTTAGTGGATGTTGCTTCATGTAAGTGAGGTAGAGTTTGTTTCATGATGTTCAGGCTGGTTGTCGCCAGGCTAGTGATGTTCAGGCTGGTTGTCGCCAGGCTAGTGATGTTCAGGCTGGTTGTCGCCAGGCTAGTGATGTTCAGGCTGGTTGTCGCCAGGCTAGTGATGTTCAGGCTGGTTGTCGCCAGGCTAGTGATGTTCAGGCTGGTTGTCGGCAGGCTAGTGATGTTCAGGCTGGTTGTCGCCAGGCTAGTGATGTTCAGGCTGGTTGTTGCAATACTAGTGATGCTCAGGCTGGTTGTCGTCAGGCTAGTGATGTTCAGGCTGGTTGTCGCCAGGCTAGAGATGCTCAGGCTGGTTGTCGCCAGGCTAGTGATGTTCAGGCTGGTTGTCGCCAGGCTAGAGATGTTCAGGCTGGTTGTGCCAGGCTAGGATGCTCAGGCTGGTTGTCGCCAGGCTAGTGATGTTCAGGCTGGTTGTCGCCAGGCTAGATGATGTTCAGGCTGGTTGTCGCCAGGCTAGTGATGTTCAGGCTGGTTGTCGCCAGGCTAGTGATGTTCAGGCTGGTTGTCGCCAGGCTAGTGATGTTCAGGCTGGTTGTCGCCAGGCTAGTGATGTTCAGGCTGGTTGTCGCCAGGCTAGTGCAACAATGAATCATAATGTATTCCTAGTTATATAATATAATCCAAATTTCTATTTTTTCTCTTCAGTATATATGTCTTGCCTCGTGCTGTGGTGATGAATATATCTTTAGCAAGATTCCATTTATCCCGTATATAGGATAGACCATTATGATTAACGGTAATTCCAAAGTGACAGTAACTCCAGCTATGCTGGAACGAAACCTTTCAAGCTCATATTTGCTGAACCCTCAATGGAATACCTGACTGTTTTCACTGATTACTGAAGTCCCCCAACTCAGACTGGCACATTTCATCCACGTATGAACTCCATATTGTGTGATGAAATATGACAGGGAAAGAGAGCTAGCTTTCACTACCCACTTAGTAACTATCATATACGATGGACATAAATGGTATAAAATACCGACACGATAGTAAAACACAAATGCAGTATAATGCAATCCTTTATTGACTACATTCCGAGCACACAGTGGGCTTTATCAAGTCACAAACACATGTCTGTGACGTGATAAAGCCCACTGTGTGGGCGAAACGTAGGCAATAAAGGATCGCATTATACTGCATTTGTGTATTTTTCCAACTATCATATATAATAGGGTAGCAGCAGCACACTGTTGATGTATTATATTTACTCCACCAGACTTACCCCTCCTGACCACACTTATCCTCTCATCAACCTCGTTCTTCCCAGCCTCACCTAGTCTTCCCCTCACTCACAACCATTCCCTCCCATTTCTCCATCCTTTCTCCTCTCTCACCCTCACCTCTTCTGACACCTTGTAAATAGAGAAATGGGTGATTAAGTAGAAACTGGCATAAATGACCAAAGAGGGTCAACAGACACAAGTGAAGAAAGAAAAATAAGAACAGGGAGACATAGTGCAAATGAAAAAAAAGGAAATAATTAATATCAAGACACGAAGGTAGGCAGACACGTAGGTAGGCAGACACGTAGGTAGACAAACACGAAGGTAGGCAGACACGTAGGTAGACAAACACGAAGGTAGGCAGACATGAAGGTTGGCAGACACGTAGGTAGGCAGACACGCAGGTAGGTAGACACGCAGGTAGGTAGACACGCAGGTAGGTAGACACGCAGGTAGGCAGACACGTAGGCAGGCAGACACGAATATAGGCAGACAAGAAGGTAGGCAGACACGTATGCAGGCAGACACATCGGTAGGCAGACACGTAGGCAGGCAGACCCGAAGGTAGGCAGACATGAAGGTTGGCAGACACGTAGGTAGGCAAACACGAAGGTAGGCAGACACGAAGGTAGGCAGACACGTAGGTAGGCAGACACGTAGGTAGGCAGACACGAAGGTAGGCAGACACGTTGGTAGGCAGACACGAAGGTAGGCAGACACGGTAGGCAGGCAGATACGAAGATAGGCAGACATGAAGGTAGACAGACACGTAGGTAGGCAGACACGTAGGTAGGCAGACACGTAGGTAGGCAGACACGTAGGTAGACAAACACGAAGATAGGTAGACACGCAGGTAGGCAGACACGTAGGCAGGCAGACACGAAGATAGGCAGACACGAAGGTAAGCAGACATGAAGGTAGGCAGACACGTAGGTAAGCAGACATGAAGGTAGGCAGACACGTAGGTAGGCAAACACGTAGGCAGGCAGGTACGACGGTAGGCAGACAAGAAGGTAGGCAGATACACAAGGAAACACGAAGGTGAGGAGACAGGAAGGTGAGGAGACAGGAAGGTGAGGAGACAGGAAGGTGAGGAGACAGGAAGGTGAGGAGACAGGAAGGTAGACAGGTGGAATTTTGATGGTAATGCACCTTAGTGGGCAGAAATGGCCACGCTTCCGGCGAAGATACCCAGTGAGAATAATCTGGCGATGACGTTGGTGGCGGCGGTGATGGTGGCGGAGGCAGCGATGGTAGTGGTGGTTTAGAAGTGGTACCCAGTGAGAATAATCTGGCGATGACGGTTGTGGCGACGATGATGGCGGTGGTGGTGATAGTAGTGGTGGTGATAGTGGTGGTGGTAGTAGCTGTGATAGTGGTGGTGGGGGTAGTAGCTGTGATAGTGGTGGTGGGGGTAGTAGCAGTGATAGTGGTGGTGGGGTAGTAGCTGATAGTGGTGGTGATAGTGGTGGTAGTAGCTGTGATAGTGGTGGTGGGGCAGGAAGCTGGATAGTGGCGGTGGGGGCAGTAGCAGTGATAGTGGTGGTGGGTATAGTAGGTGCAGTGATAGTGGTGGTGGGGCATTAGCATGATAGTGGTGGTGGGGTTAGTAGCAGTGATAGTGGTGGTGGGGCATTAGCAGGATAGTGGTGGTGGGGTAGTAGCTGATAGTGGTGGTGGGGGTAGTAGCGTGATAGTGGTGGTGGGGGCAGTAGCGTGATAGTGGTGGTGGGGGAGTAGCCGATAGTGGTGGTGGGGTAGAGCTCGTGATAGCGGTGGTAGTAGCGGATATGGTGTGGGGTAGTAGCGTGATAAGTGGTGGTGGGGTAGAGCAGGATATGGTGGTGGGGTAGTAGCTGGGGTGATAATGGTGGGGGTAGCAGTGCGTGATAGTGGTGGTGGGCAGCAGCTGTGATAGTGATGGTGGGGCAGTATGTGATAATGGTGGTGGTGGGCGTAGTAGCTGATAGTGGTGGTGGGGCAGTAGCAGTGATAGTGGTGGTGGGGGCAGAGCAGTGATAGCGGCGGTGGGGCAGTGGTGTGATAGTGGTGGTGGGGAGTAGTAGTGATAGTGGTGGTGGGGTAGCAGTGGCGGATAGTGGTGGTGGGGAGAGTGACAGGGTGGTGGGTAGCAGGGCTGTGATAGTGGTGGTGGGGAGTAGTGAGTTGGGGGATAGTGGTGGTGGTGGTAGTAGTGGTGTGTGATAGTGGTGGTGGGGTGTAGTGGCATTGATAGTGGTGGTGGTGGTAGTAGTTGTGATAGTGGTGGTGCGGGAGTAGTAGTGTTGTGATAGTGGTGGTGCGGGTAGTAGTGCTGTGATATGGTGGTGGGTAGCAGTAGTTGGTGTGATAGCGGTGGGGTAGTAGTAGTTGGATAGTGGTGGGGGGTAGTAGTAATTGTGAATGGGGGGGTGGTAGTAGTAGTGATAGTGGTGGGGAGTAGTGGATGAGTGGGGCAGTAGTAGTGGATGGTAGTGGGGGTAGTAGAGTGTGATGGCAGTGGGGGCAGTAGCATATGGAATGGTGTGGGGCAGTAGATAGATGGTGGGGGTAGTAGAATGGATGGTGGGGCAGTAGTCTGTGATAGTGGTGGAGTAGGCTGTGATAGTGGTGGTAGGGGAGTGTGATAGGTGGTGGGGTAGGGAGTGATGGTAGTGATAGTGGTGGTGGGGGTAGTAGTGGTTGTGAGTGGTGGTGGGGGTAGTAGTGGTTGTGAGAGTGGTGGTGGGGTAGTGGAACAGAAAATAGCTGCAGAGGAAGGGGAAGGAAAAGGTGCTAAGGTGGAACAGAGGGTGGGGTGATGTAGGTAGTGGTAAAGAGGAGAGGGGGTGATGATGTAAGTGGTGGTACACAGTAGAGGGGTGATGGTATAGGTAGTGGTACACAGGGGAGGGGTGATGGTGGAGGTGGTGGTAGACAGGGGAAGGGTGATGATGTAGGTGGTACAGAAGGGAGGGGTGATGGTGTAGGTGGTACAGAGGGAAGGGGTGATGGCGCAGGTGGTGGTACACAGGGGAGGGGGTGATAGTGCAGGTGGTGGTACACAGGGGAGGGTTGGTGGTGTAGGTGGTGGGGAGGGTGATAGTGCAGGTGGTGGTACACAGAGGAGTGATGGTGTAGGTGGTGGTACAAAGGGAGGGGATGGTGAAGGTAGTGGTACACAAGGTAGGGGTGATGGTGTAGGTGGTGGTACACAGGGTAGGAGTGATGGTGTAGGTGGTGGTACACAGGGTACGGGTGATGGTGTAGGTGGTGGTACACAGGGTAGGGGTGATGGTGCAGGTGGTACACAGGGTAGGGTGATGGTGTAGGTGGTGGTACACAGGGTAGGGGTGATGGTGTAGGTGGTGGTACACAGGGTAGGGGTGATGGTGTAGGTGGTGGTACACAGGGTAGGGGTGATGGTGAAGGTGGTGGTACACAAGGTAGGGGTGATGGTGTAGGTGGTGGTACACAGGGGATTGGTGATGGTGTAGGAGACAGATGGTGGGGGTGACAGAGAGGGACAGAGGTGGTGGAGAGAGAATGAGAGGTTGAGGGAGAAGGGTAATCGAGAGGGAGGAGTATATGGGTAGGGGAGGAGGGAAAGTACGTGGGTAGGGGAGGAAGGAGAGAATAGTGGGAGGGAGGAGGGAGAGTATGGGTAGGGAGGAGGGAGAGTATGTGGTAGGGGAGGAGGGAGAGATGTGGGCAGGAGGAGGAAGTAGTGGGTAGGGGAGGAGGGAGAGTATGATGGGTAGGGAGGAGGGAAGTATTGGGTAGGGAGGAGGGAGAATATGGGAGGGGAGGAAGGAGATATGGGTAGGGAGGAGGAGAGGAGATGATGATGGGTAGGGAGAGAGATATGTGGGTAGGAGAGGAGGAGAGTATGTGGGTAGGGAGGAGGGAGAGTATGTGGGTAGGGGAGGAGGGAGAGTATGTGGGTAGGGAGGAGAGAGTATGTGGGTAGGGGAGGAGGAGAGCATGTGGGTAGGGAGGAGGGAGAATATTGGGTAGGGGAGGGGGAGAATATGATGGGTAGGGGAGGGGAGAGATATGGGTAGGGGGAGGGGATAGATGTGGGTAGGGGAGGAGGAGAAGATATGGGTAGGGAGGAGGGAGAATATGGGTAGGGGAGGTGGGAGAGCATATGGGTAGGGGGAGGGAGAGTATGTGGGTAGGGGGAGGAGGAGAGTATGTGGGTAGGGGAGGAGGGAGAGTATGTGGGTAGGGGAGGAGGGAGAGTATGTGGGTAGGGGAGGAGGGAGAGTATGTGGGTAGGGGAGGAGGGAGAGTATGTGGGAGGGAGGAGGAGAGTATGTGGGTAGGGAGGAGGGAGATATGTGGGTAGGGGAGGAGGAGAATATATGGGTAGGGAGAGGGGAGAATATATGGGTAGGGGAGGTGGAGAGTATATGGGTAGGGGGGGGAGAGTATGTGGGTAGGGGAGGAGGGAGAGTATGTGGGTAGGGGAGGAGGGAGAGTATTTGGGTAGGGGAGGAGGGAGAGTATATGGGTAGGAGGAGGGAGAGTATGTGGGTAGAGGAGGAGGGAGAAATATGGGTAGGGAGGGGGAATAGGAGGAGTGAATATATGGGTAGGGAGGTGGGAGAGATATGGGTAGGGAGGTGGGAGAGTATATGGGTAGGGAGGAGGAGAGTATATGGGTAGGGGAGGAGGGAGAGTATATGGGTAGGGGCGGAGGGATAATATAGGGGTAGGGGCGGAGGGAGTGAATATGGATTAAGGAGGAAAAAGAGGGTTGGAGAGAAGGGAGAGTAAGGGGTTGGGAAAGTTAGTGGTGAGGGAGGCGGGGAAAGTCAGCAGTAAGAAAGGTAGTGAGGAAAGTTAGCGGTGAGGAGGAAGAAGTTAGCAATAAGGAGGGAAGTAAGCGGCGAGGGGGAGCAAGTTAGTGGAGAGGGAGATAAAGTTAGCGGTAAGGGGTGGGGACAAGGTAGCGGTAAGGAGGGGTGAGTGGGTGTTGGGGGTGTTAGCGACGAGAAGGGAACAAGTTATCGGTGGGGAGCAAGTCAGCGGTGAGGGGGTTGTTGGGGACAAGTTAGCGGTGAGGGAGTTGTTGGGGACGTTAGCGGTGAGGGGTTGTTGGGGACAAGTTAGCGTGAGGGGGTTGTTGGGGACAAGTTAGCGGTGAGGAATGGGAGGATTAAAGGTGAGAGGGAGGAAGGGGAGAGAGGGAGGAAGGGGAGAGAGGGAGGAAGGGAGAGTGGAAGGGAAAAGAGGAGTGGAAGGGAGGGAGGGAGATAGGAAGGCTGGGAAGAGAGGGAGGAAGGGGAGAGAGGGAGGAAGGGAGAGTGGAAGGGAAAAGAGGGAGTGGAAGGAGGGAGGGAGATAGGAAGGCTGGGAAGAAGGAAAGAAAGGGGGAGGGAGGAAGTGAATGAAGCTGGGAGGGAGGAAGGGGGATAGGGAGGTTGGGAGGGAGAGGAGAGGGAGGGAAGGGAGATGAAGAGAGGAAGGGAAGAACGATAGAAAGAAGGGAGATAGGAAAGTTGGAGGGAGGGGTGGAGGGAGGGGTGGAGGGAGGGAGGGTTGGAGGGAGGGAGGGAGGGGTGGAGAGAGGGTTGTGGGAACTAGCGGTGTAAGGATGAAGGAACTCGGGCAGTCGGTGAGGAGTGTATCACAGCGGTGATGGTAACGGTGGTGGCCAGCCGCGCGCACACACGCAACCATGCGCACACACGCAACCATGCGCACACACACGCAACCATGCGCACACACGCAACCATGCGCACACACGCAACCATGCGCACACACGCAACCATGCGCACACACACACGCAACCATGCGCACACACACACGCAACCATGCGCGCGCACACACGCAACCATGCGCACACACACACGCAACCATGCGCGCGCACACACGCAACCATGCGCACACACACACGCAACCATGCGCACACACGCAACCATGCGCGGACAACCAAGCGCACACACGCTAACTCCTTACGTCCATTTAACACCAGATATGACAAGAACCCAAGAAGATAGAAACTCAAAAAGAACTTAATACGATAAAAACTTAATAGGACAGAAACTTAATACGATAAAAACTTAATACGACAGAAACTTAATACGATACACAAATAACCCGCACATAGAGGAATGACACTTATAACGACGTTTCGGTCCAACTTGGACCATAAATTAGTCACCGAAACGTCGTCATAAATTTCATAGTGTTATGTGCGGGTTATTTGTGTATTGTTGCAGTCACGGTATTGTGTCTGTTTACCTTTAAGAGGATAACAACCGAACTATGTATAGTATAGTTGATTAAAAGCCTGGAGAGGGAGCCAGGAGCCAGAGCTCGCAGTGTTCCTTGTTGCTGATACTCTACATAATAGTTACATGTAAAGTTAGGTGGCAGTAGTGTAGTGCTGTACCAATTTTGTAAAAAACAATAATAAAACACACACAACCCCGCACACACAACCCACACACACACAACCCCACACACACACAACCCCCGCACACACAACAACCCCGACACACACACAACCCACTCACACACACAACCCCCCCCACACACACCCCCACACACACACCCGCACACACACACACCCCCCACACACACCCTGACACACACAACCCCCCCGCACACACACACACAACCCCCCCGCACACACACACACAACCCGAACACACACCACACACACACAACCCGCCACACAAGCACACACACAACCCCCCACACACACACAACCAACCGCACACCACACACAAACCACACACACACACGACACACACACAACCCCACACACAACCCGCCACCCCCGCAACCCCAACCACACACCAACCCTGCACACACACACGAACCCAAAACCCACACACACCACCCACACACACACCAACCCCTGCACACACAGACACACAACCCGCACACACACACACACACCGACACAACACCACCAACAAACCACAATAAACCTAGCAACACCACACAAATCCACACTAGACACCAAACAGAGTGTACGCCTTCGTGTAACTGCAAGTCAACTGACTCGGTAGCTGAAACCTGTGGGAGTGGAGCTCCAGCTCCTGGCTCCCGCTTTTTAAATATCAATCGATCAGCGTAGTCGGTTCCTAGTTTCCTGGACTACCATACCTACTCTGATGCCTAGTATGTCATGTGTTTTCAGTACCTCCTTGCTTACACTAGTTCATTAAAGAACAACGAGGCACAATACCGAGACTTGGACAACACATAAATAACCCGCACATAGGAAAGAGGAGCTTTTGATGATGTTAAGTCCGACTTGGCCCATGTATTCACATTACAGGGTATGATTCCTTATACACCGTGTCGCATGCGATGTGTACTCTCCTCTCAACCCTTCATCTTAAGAAACAGTCAATATGACACAGTTGGGTACAATCGTCAGTAGTAGCGGCACCAAGGGGGCTTTAGGAGGGCTTCAGCCCCCCAAAAATTTCATCAGTCCCCAAAGCCTCCCCAATAAAACTAGTAGTAATAATAACGCTGCTTCAAAACAAAGTCTCCTATCGCCCCCACCCATAACCCTCCACGGTACAGAAATTCTGACGCAGCCATTTACTATTTTCACACCCTATTCCGCAAATTTCTATATTTACGTGTTATTTACATAAGGTTAGAAAAGGCCACAACGCCAAAATGAAAGATAAAGGCGATAAAAAGTTTGAAACGTGAACGAATAATCACTGTTTAAGACTCATGAACCGTCACCGTTTCACTGTCTTAACAACAGTGAAAAACTGACTTACTGGGAGGATGGACTGCCTCCTGTTCTCTCTCATATCAGTGCTTTATTTCACCTTGGCAGTGCCAGCTAGTACTCTGTACGTCGTGATCATGTCTAGCCTCATCCTTCATGTGCGTGCGTGTACAACGTGTGTGTGTGGGGGGGGGGAGGGTATAGATCTGTGCTTCACCTGCCATGCGCGTAGCCTCTGTAGCGGGTCAGGAGAACCTTAATTACTGTACAATATATAACCGCTGAGCTAGAAGACCCGTTTATTCTAACAGCTGACCTGATAGGCCAGAGAAAAAGAATTTGATGCTCTTTTTGATAGGAAAAAAAACTATGTACGTAAGTGAGTGTCCTAGAACACTTAAGGTGTAACCACTAACTTGAAACTGTTCTGTAATATAAAGAACCTTACCATGTTCACTAGAACATTATGCACAGAACATTTATACGTTCACCTGAGCAACGTTATCATGCATAGAACAACAAGTGGTAATATTCAAGACAATACACAGACATTCCGCACATAGGAGGAAGAAACTTATGACAACGTTTCGGTCCGACTTGGACCATTAACTAGTCACACAGAAGCACGAAAAGAAGGGGGCCAGTATATATACGAGAGGTAGGCGAGAACGAAGTAGATGTAGTGGAGGTAGCAGTAGTAGTAGTAGTAAATGGTGCCAGAGATGGTTAATGGTACAAGTCAGACCGAAACGTCGCCATAAGTCTTTCTGTTATGTGCGGGTTATTTGTGTATTAGTTCCGGTTACGGTGTTGTGCCTGTTTTATGCTTCAAGACACTCTAAGTAGATAAAAACTTTTATTCTAAGACATTTCGTCTACACGGTGCTTTATCGAGTACTTGATGAAGCTCTATTGCGAGCGAAACGTCGCTCTCCCCTACTGAAAATATCTTTAACATTACCGGAAATCGGAAACCAAGAACACCCGATTTTCGACAGAATATCAAAACATCATCAAGAGTTCAACACATTCTGAATGTTCAAGTGATACTCTGAACTTTCACCCAGACAGTCTATTAAGTCTTCAACTAAAGAGCATATATATAAAAGATATGGTGTTTCCAGATCTACAGTTGTGGGCACTTTGTGCTAGAGCTGACCTGGGTAATACAAAGACAAAAGAAAGCCAAGGAGCGCTCTATCTTCTTGAGCGAAACGTTGACTTAATAAAAGCTTGTTCTGCTAATATTCTTGGCACTCTAGCCTTCCATCCACTGTATTTAACCTTTTTAACTGAGAAACATTTCAAAGATTCTACTTCTTCACAGAATAAACCACAACAAGTGCACAAAAGGCTGGTTTACCATCACTCACTGATGATAAACCGGGAAAGAAAACTAAGCGAATATAGGTTTTAGAAAAGCTACAAGTCGATAAATTTGGCACTTGTTCAACATTTGGGAATTTTTATTCCGAAAATGTTTCGCCAGATAGTGACTTCATCAGTCCAATGCAGAGATAGGTGGAAGATGACGAGGAGTTTGAGGTAATCAGTCCCTCAGCCTGGAGTAGATGTGCTCAGTCCATCAAGATTGATCGACTGAACACATCGACTCCAGGCTGAGGGACGGATTACCTCAAACTCCTCGTCATCTTCCATCTTTCTCTGCACTGGACTGAAGAAGCCACTGGCTGGCGAAACGTTACCAGAATATAGATACCCACATGTCGCACAAGTGTCAAAATTATCCAAGAAAACTTTTTTCCCAGATATGTCTGCAACATACTTCTTGAAGACCTAGTTATCAAGGGTGTCAGTAACGACAGTAATTTGTTCCACAATACGTCTGTGGTATGGAACAATAAGAGCAGCAGCAAGCACGCTGCTCTCCGGAAAGCACTTAACAGCTGGTAAAGAGTAGGTAACCACTCACGAGCTCTTGACAGTTTAGAAAAACGGATGAATCAAGAGATGTAACTAACTGGCGGGAAGCTGATGCTTCAAGATTGAAACCAAGTTCACCTGAATCAATGAGATGAATTTTGAAGATCCCCAGATCTGAGAGTCGTGCTGGAGTGGGGGGTGTGGTGCAGTGCAGTGGGGAGGGTGTGGTGCAGTGGAGTGGGGAGGGTGTGGTGAGGGGAGTGGAGGGTGTGGTGCAGTGCAGTGAGTGGGTGAGGGGGGGGGGTGGGTGCAGTGGAGTGGGGAGGGTGGGTGCAGTGGAGTGGGGAGGGTGTGGTGCAGTGCAGTGGGGAGGGTGTGGTGCAGTGGAGTGGGGAGGGTGTGGTGAGTGGAGTGGGGAGGGTGTGGTGCAGTGGAGTGGGGAGGGTGTGGTGCAGTGGAGTGGGGAGGGTGTGGTGCAGTGGAGTGGGGAGGGTGTGGTGCAGTGGAGTGGGAGGGTGTGGTGCAGTGGAGTGGAGGGTGGTGGTGGAGTGGGGAGGGTGTGGTGCAGTGGGGAGGGTGTGGTGCAGTGGGGAGGTGTGGCAGTGGGGAGGGTGTGGTGCAGTGGAGTGGGAGGGTGTGGTGCAGTGGAGTGGGGAGGGTGTGGTGCAGTGGAGTGGGGAGGGTGTGGTGCAGTTATTTTTTACCTCACTTGAATCGTGCCAGCAGGTCTGGGGTTGTCTTTCACAACGATAGTTTTCCCTGGATGCTACCTAACAACAGTCAGCATGAGGAAACTTACCCATGCATTTCGCTGTATCTGGGAATCGAACCCGGGATCTTGCGGTTACGAGCCGGATGAGTTACGTGTCACCCAGTGAACTTTCTACTATTAAATAAACTTTGGTACATTAGCAATGTGCTGCTCTCTTATTTTATTTGATAGTTACATTGTTGAAACAAAAGCTACCTATGTTTGCCTGTCACATTCCCCACACACATGTGTTGTAATGAACTGTCACCTGCACCGGGACACTTCAGTAGGCCGATGACGATGCTGTGCAAAAACACATTTATGTACAGTTCAGGACATTTATTAAAGGAAACGTTTCGCCACGAGTGTCTTCTTCAGTCTGAATGCAGAGTTAACTAAGAAACTAGTATATATCTCTGTATTAGGACTGAAGAAGACACTCGTGGCGAAACGTTTCCTTTAATAAATGTCCTGAATTGTACGAAAGTGTCTTTTTCCTCCAATGAGGATTCTGTTAAGCATTTCATCAAAGGTTCAGTGAAGCAGCTAAGAATTTTGTCCAAGAGAACAATAAATTTGCACACTCTTATCTTTATTCAGATTCTCAAAAAAGAAGATACGTCATTTAGAATGAGTTAAATGCTGAACAAAAAAAAAAGTGACAATAATTCTAAGCCACAAAATAAAAATCAGAAAAAAAGGCGTCGTTGCAACAGAGCTGGAGTTACCATTACTTAGGATTTGCCATCAATCAGGATGGAGAATCCCACACATAGGGATAATGGAGTCAGTCACGGAGAGAGAATTTTTTTTTAACGAACCAACCGGCCGTATCCCACCGAGGAAGGGTGATCTAAAAAGAAAAACTAAAGTTTCCCTTTCTATTATAGTAAGTTTTAAAATTAATTTTTAAAAGTAGTAATTTTTAAAAGTAGTAATTTTTAAAAGTAGTAATTTTTAAAAGTAGTAATTTTTAAAAGTAGTAATTTTTAAAAGTAGTAATTTTTAAAAGTAGTAATTTTTAAATGTAGTAATTTTTAAATATAGTAATAGAGAAAAACCTATCATTATTATAAGTAAGCCCTAAACCCATGTGAACCATACACCACTACATTGGATGCATTCCGTAGAGGGGAGGGGTAGTTCAAGTGCAAATGCAAGTCATAGTTGTTGCAACAGGCTACTTTCATGTAAAAAAAAAAAGTCTTCACTGAAGGTCGGAACTTGAGAGAAAGGGACAGTTAGAGTGAGAGCGCGAGGGAGGTGACGGCAGGAAGTGCGCGTGCGCTCTCACTGGTAGAACATTTAAATACAATATATGGTTAGGCTAGTGACTGAGGGATGGGAGGAAAATTAGATTTTGCTGAGGAAACAACTAATTTATTGGGTATCCCATATACGTACATAGATAACCAAAAATGCAGTGTAAAGCGTTCCTTGTTAGGTAAAAGGACACAAGTGGAACTAATGCAACATTTTATTGTGGCAACGTTTCGCTCTCCAGGAGCTTTGTCAAGCCATTACAGCTAGACAAATCTCCTAGAGAGCGAAACGTTGTCATAATAAAATGTCACATTAGTTGCACATGTGTCCATTTACTTAACATATTGTCGGTAATTCTACCAGCATTATTATTATTTACCCAACAGCATATTGGTTAAATAACAAAAAAAGGCACAATACCGTGACTGGAACAAGACACACACAACCCGCACATATAAAAAAGAGAGGAGCTTACGACGACGTTTCGGTCAGACTTGGACCATTTACAAAGTCACACTAACACAAATACCCCTATAAATACCCCTTCTACCTGTCCTTTGTGTTAGTGTGACTTTGTAAATGGTCCAAGTCGGACCGAAACGTCGTCGTAAGCTCCTCTCTTTTTTATATGTGCGGGTTGTATGTGTATAGCATATTGGTTATTGTACCGTACTATCATATCTCCCTACAAGTGAACACTCGAGGACAGTGTTCAAGAAAGCGACCATTAGACTGACTGCATACTATAAGCTGATCACCGTCTGTGTATACACAAACAGCGTGGGAGGGGCAGATGCGGAAGCTGAAGTACCGACACGAGCTGAGGGCCACAATAATGGCGAACTCTTGACACTTGAGTGCATGGTAAGAGAGGGAGACGAAGGGAGTGTGCCGGCGGGGGGTGGTGGGGTAGGAGAGGGAAGGTGGGGGCAAGAGTTCCAGGTAGTGGAAAGTACACACTGACACCTTCAGCCTCCGGTAGCTCCGTGTTAACGGAGGATGTGGGTGGTGTGTGCGCAGTCTCAGCCAGTGCGCACACACCACCCACTGATGTAGTGACGGGTGCGTCTTGTTCATCACTCGAAGCAATAAACAACAACAACGACGACGACGATGAAAATGGATAAAATACTATTATTGTTGTACGTGGCCAGGGATATGGAAGGTGTAGGGAGTAATCATGTTTCATCTGAGGAAGGGGAGGGTAGGTCCAGTCCCTTAAGATCAATTTCCTTCACTAACATCAAGATATCTCACACTGAACTAGTGAGAAAATTCCCCGTGCCAATAATACAGTTGTGAATATACTATTAAGGAGGCGACAATAGTGATGCCTGCTACATACATACATTTACATACATACATACATTTACATACATACATACATTTACATACATACATACATTTACATACATACATACATTTACATACATACATACATTTACATACATACATTTACATACATACATGCATTCATTATAAGAGAGTAATGCTGAGAGAAAAAATAACTCGGATACAGTTGTAAATAAAGGAGAGGGATACGTGGTAAATACAGGTTATTAGAGAATACGTGACAACACTGTGGCAGGAACAATTAACAGCAAACCTACAATTTGGATAGGAAACGTTTGACGACATTTCTGGCGTTCCTGGGTCATTATCAAGTCACTTGCGACTTGATAATGACCCAGGACGGGACGAAACTCGTATTAGTTGTGAATAAAGAACAAAAAGGCACAATACCGTGAACAGAAACAATACACAAATAACCCACACATAGGAGAAAGAAATTTATAAGGACGTTTCGGTCCGAGTTTGACTATTAACTAGTCAAAGTAGGACCAAAAAGTCGTTATAAGTTTCTTTCTCCTATGTGTGGGTTATATATGTTACACTACGTAATACTTGTAAATACTGACTCGTGCGGGTAAGATAATTAAGGCAGGTTTAACTCTGTCTTAAAGTAATGGTGAGGTTAGGTAGGAGTGAGATAAGTGTGACAATCACAACACTGCTACAAGCTCTTATCTACTGCATTAAGCTGTATAACAAATGTCTCAGTGTCATCGTCTAAGCGTTTTAACATTGTTGACGGGAAAATAAAGCAGATTTTACTCCTGGATACCATAAACTACTGATGCCTTTCTCACAGACTCTTAGTTTCCAGATTGAAGGTACACAACAGTTACTTCACAGTGCAATGACTAGCGTTAGTTTAACATACTAGAGAAAGATCTTTTATGCTTTATTGAGGAATACCTACAGCAAAAAAAAGGAAAATTATAATCTGCTTGTTTACGCTGTATTTTTTTTTGTCATTACTGATGTAATCTTGATCAATATGAGAACAGTCATTACGGGATGCATCTCTGTCTGAAGCATGGAAAAAGTTTGTCATTGTTAGAATTTCCTGGTAGACCATCTTCAGTTGCAAGAGCCCAAGGAAACAGGTCCCAGTGGTTGTTTCAGAGCCGCCTTAAAATTAAAATTCCACTGTGTAGCCAGCAAATTGGACTAATAAATATTTTCCTATAACTTTCCATCTTTTTTCTCTGCACGTTTTACTGGTACATTTCGAGCGAAGCAAATGTCTTTATATAAGAATTTAGAATTAGAGCAAACAGCTTCATGTAAACGCTGTTATAATTACAGTGAATGCCTTTAAACAAAGCCTTATAATTTTTTCATTGAAAATATTATTTTTATTGACCAGCCTCTGTTAGGCAACATTTTAAATGCCTTTTTAAATAGATTTTTCAACTGTTACGTCAATCTTTCTTCACCTTGTCAAAACAATTAGTAACATTTTCGATTTCCTAAAATCTTGTTAATATTTTCTTTGATATTCTTGGAGTATCTGTGAGAGTAAGAGCAGCTGCTTGCCATCTTCACGAGCTGCGCTGCTGCCTGTTTATATCCACCTCCTCCATGTTTCCCCCTCGTGGTGTGAGCACGGGCTGGGTGTATACAACGGGGGATGCTTTGCTAATTTGTGATACTTAAGAGGCAGGTAAGTACCCTGTCTTCTAATATGTTCATTTTCCACTATAATCTACCTTGTGCATAATTACTATCGCATTTGTTAAGTTATTCCATGAATTAAGGAAAGATCCTAGACTTCACCTTACGAAACAGACAAAAATGCGATAGTAATTATGGACAATGTATACCTGGAGAGGGTTCCGGGGGTCAACGCCCCCGCGGCCCGGTATGTGACCAGGCGTCATGGTGGATCAGGGCCTGATCAACCAGGCTGTTACTGTTGGCTGCACGCAAACCGACGTACGAACCACAGCCCGGCTGGTCAGGTACTGGCTTTAGGTGCTTGTCCAGTGCCTGCTTGAAGACAGCCAGGGATCTATTGGTGTAGATTATATTGGAAAAATGAACATGTTATTAGAAGACGTGGAAACTTACGTGCACCTTGAAGCATTTCTAATTTTCCTGACATCTGAGCTGCTAAGATTAAATTATTATTATTATTATTATTATATTCCTGGGGAAGCCAAAACCTGCAGGGGCAATACAGCGCGTGAGGAATGGTAAGTAATCATGTTTGATCCTAGGAAGGGGAGGGTAGATCCTTCCCAGCATGAAGGCACCATGATTGGAGGGACAATAAGCTATGATGAAATAGTTTCTTTACTCCTTACTGTGAAAACTGAAAATTAAACACTAACATCATGTACACTGTAGTTAACCCACATGAAGGACTGGCTTAGACAAGAGTCGTCAGGAAACACGACAAATGCCTCCTGACGCGGGTCTTGCTAGTTACTTTCTCCGATGATTCTTGGAAAACACAAAAATAGAATTTTATCCATATAATCTATACAAGACTTAAACCTTATTGCCACAATTCCTCTAGCACGAATGTTCTTTGAATACATTTTTAGCGAGGTAATATGTCTATAATCTTCATTAATGAGGACTTCCTTCTGTAACTGCTTACTTGGAGAACCAGCAAGACGTTTCACAATAACCTTTGTCTTTACCTTCAATATTACATTTCCTGTGATCTCATACCTCATTAGCCGGCGCTCCAGTGTTTGCAACATATCACTGTCGACACTGCACAGTTGTACTGCTTTCCTGACATCACGTCTTGTGCACTCGAGTCACATGTCGTCCTGTACGACTCATCTATTTTAATACTGAATAGCTTTTACAAATTTCAGTTTCAGTGAGGATTTCTTAAAATTGGAGACTATAAAGACACCTAATCTTACTGTCACGTGTAAAGTATTGAAATGTTACTATTCATTATAGTAAGATTTTATAGTTACAGTCAGGCCAAATATTAGAAGCTATTTTAGCCTCAGTCAGGCCAAATGTAACTGGTTTCTTAGTTAAGCCAAATGTACAGGCTACTCAAATGATGCTGGGCCTGAAAAATGCCTGAAGGCTGTTTTCGGGGGTCAACGCCCCCGTGGTTCGGCCCCAGACCAGGCCTCCTGGTGGACCAAGGCCTGATCAATCACGCTGTTACTACTGACCGAACCCAACCCACTGTATAAACCTAATCAGGAACTGATCAGGGTCTGTTGGTAATCCCCCTTATGAATGATGGGAGGTTGTTGAACAGTCTTGGGCCCCTTATATATTTATAGTATTGTCTCAGTTTACTCTTGGCACGCCTGTTTTTATCAGGGTGTTTTGTTTGGTATGATGAGCCTCTTGCTTTTGTAGTGACTAATTTCTGTGTGCAGATTTAGAACCTATTCCCTAGGCTTTTCCAGTTGTAAATTATGTATCTTTATCGCCTGTGTTCGAAAGAGTGCAAGTCAAGGGACCTAAATCGTAGGTGGCGAGCTCTAGATCCAAACGTTCCCAGTAATTTAGGTACTTGACCGAACTTATACGTGTGGTGCAGGTTCTCTCTACATTCTCTGGATGTACAAGCTAGAGATGTATCGGATGTGAAAATTTAGATATCCGCGGATGCGGATGTCTTACTACTTATTTTGCGGATGCGGATGTAAGAAATTGTGCGGATGTTCCGTGGATGCGGATATCCGATACATCACTAGTACAAGCTATCCAACCTTCCTACTTAGCTTCTATTTTCATCTTCAAGTGCCTGCTGAAGAGTTTACTCTTATTTCTTGATTTGCTAGTTATTTTCATATTGTTTTCTTCGTATCTCTTCCTCATTCCTAAATAATCGTTCGTGGCTCTTATGTGATTATCTACTTGATATTATTTATTTGTATCTAAAAGATTAGAGGATTAGAACAATGATTATGGTATATCATTTGAAGTATTTAGATTATCATAATTTTCAAAGTTTCCAGTGGTTGTGGCACTTACTACCTTCTGTTGGAGCACATTCCTGCAAGCTACCAGTGGTTGTGGCACTTGCTACCTTCTGCTGGAGCACATTCCTGCAAGCTACCAGTGGTTGTGGCACTTGCTACCTTCTGCTGGAGCACATTCCTGCAAGCTACCAGTGGTTGTGGCACTTGCTACCTTCTGCTGGAGCACATTCCTGCAAGCTACCAGTGGTTGTGGCACTTGCTACCTTCTGCTGGAGCACATTCCTGCAAGCTACCAGTGGTTGTGGCACTTGCTACCTTCTGCTGGAGCACATTCCTGCAAGCTACCAGTGGTTGTGGCACTTGCTACCTTCTGCTGGAGCACATTCCTGCAAGCTACCAGTGGTTGTGGCACTTGCTACCTTCTGCTGGAGCATATTCCTGCAAGCTACCAGTGGTTGTGGCACTTGCTACCTTCTGCTGGAGCACATTCCTGCAAGCTACCAGTGGTTGTGGCACTTGCTACCTTCTGCTGGAGCACATTCCTGCAAGCTACCAGTGGTTGTGGCACTTGCACCTTCTGCTGGAGCACATTCCTGCAAGCTACCAGTGGTGTGGCACTTGCTACCTTCTGCTGGAGCACATTCCTGCAAGCTACCAGTGGTTGTGGCACTTGCTACCTTCTGCTGGAGCACATTCCTGCAAGCTACCAGTGGTTGTGGCACTTGCTACCTTCTGCTGGAGCACATTCCTGCAAGCTACCAGTGGTTGTGGCACTTCTACCTTCTGCTGGAGCACATTCCTGCAAGCTACCAGTGGTTGTGGCACTTCGCTACCTTCTGCTGGAGCACATTCCTGCAAGCTACCAGTGGTTGTGGCACTTGCTACCTTCTGCTGGAGCCCTTCCTGCAAGCTACATGGGGCAGCATCTGCTGGAGCACATTCCTGAAGCTCCAGTGGTTGTGCACTTGTATCTGCTGAGCACATTCCTGCAACTACCATGGTTGTGGCACTTGCTACCTTCTGCTGGGACATCCTGCAGCTACCAGTGGTTGTGGCACTTCTACCTTCTGCTGGAGCACATTCCTGCAAGCTACCAGTGGTTGTGGCACTTACTACCTTCTGCTGGAGCACATTCTGCAAGCTACCAGTGGTGCACTCTACCTTCTGTCATTCTGAGAGGCACTATCTCCCTTCCTCAAGCTACAATGTGGAGCTTACTAAGCAACATATCCTCAAGCTATCCTTGCACTTCTGTGAGCACTATCATGCAATTCTACCATTGTCATTACTTAGACACTTTACAATCATTATCACCCATGCTGATCATTATCTGAGAGCACTAACTAACATAACCCCTGCTGACAATCTAGACACAACAATCTTTACCCAGCTATCATTTTGAGCACTAACAATCTATACTCCACATCTGATCATATACTATAGAGCCTAACATCATTATCCCTGTCTTAAGCTAACAATCATTATACCTCCAGCTGATCATATATTGAGAGCACTAACAATCATTATACCCAGCTGATCATTATGAAGACTACATATACCGTGTTAAGAGAGCACTAACAATCATTATACTCCAGCTGATCATATATTGAGAGCACTAACAATCATTATACCCACTGATCATATATTGAGAGCACTAACAATCATTATACTCCATCTGATCATATATTGAGAGCACTAACAATCATATACCACTGATCATATATTGAGCACTAACAATCATTATACCCCACTGATCATATATTGAGAGCACTAACAATCATTATACCCCAGCTGATCATATATTGAGAGCACTAACAATCATTATACCCCAGCTGATCATATATTGAGAGCACTAACAATCATTATACTCCAGCTGATCATATATTGAGAGCACTAACAATCATTATACTCCAGCTGATCATATATTGAGAGCACTAACAATCATTATACCTCCAGCTGATCATATATTGAGAGCACTAACAATCATTATACCCCATCTGATCATATATTGAGAGCACTAACAATCATTATACCCCATCTGATCATATATTGAGAGCACTAACAATCATTATACCCCATCTGATCATATATTGAGGAATCAGCTATCTATATAGCTAACAATCATTATACCCCATCTGATCATATATTGAGAGCACTAACAATCATTATACCCATCTGATCTATATTGGAGCTAACAATCATTATACCCCTTGTCATATTGAGCACTAACAATCATTATACCCCATCTGATCATATATCTACCCCCGACTAGAGCACTAACAATCATTATACCCCATCTGATCATATACTGAGAGCACTAACAATCATTATACCCCATCTGATCATATACTGAGAGCACTAACAATCATTATACCCCATCTGATCATATATTGAGAGCACTAACAATCATTATACCCCAGCTGATCATATATGAGAGCACTAACAATCATTATACCCACTGATCATATTGAGAGCACTAACAATCATTATACTCACTGATCATATATTGGACACTACATCTGTTCCCATCTGACATTACTATAGCACTTCATCATACCCCATCTATCATATATTTGAGACCTCAACAATCATTATACCCACATCTGATCATATACTGAGCAGCACTACTATCATCTATACCCCATCTGATCATATATTGAGAGCACTAACAATCATTATACCCCATCTGATCATATATTGAGAGCACTAACAATCATTATACCCCATCTGATCATATATTGAGAGCACTAACAATCATTATACCCCATCTGATCATATACTGAGAGCACTAACAATCATTATACCCCATCTGATCATATATTGAGCACTAACAATCTATACCCCATCTGACTATAGACTTCATTATCCACTGTCATTATTGAGCACTAACAATCATTATACCCAGAGAGGGACACAGAAACAAGGGTCATAATTGGAGTTGAAGACTCCATGAGTCAAAGGGATGTTAGGAAGTATTTTCAGTCATAGAGTTGTCAGGAAGTGGAATAGCTTAGACAGCGATCATATATGAGAGCAGTAACATCATTATTAACTAGTTGATCAATTCTCATGACAGGAGTTGGATCACCTAGTGCTTCCTCAGTGAACAGGCGGCCAAGCCTCATCAAACTTCCCTGCAACCGCAAATATGTAAAGTACCAACTCTTCATAAACACTTTCAAATCACACTATCTCACAGTACCTACTCTGTCTGACTTACCTCACACACACACACACACACACACACACACACACACACACACACACACTGCGGATGTCTGTTCGTCTATAGTCTTGAAGCCATTGTTTATGCTCTAATTTTTTCCTCCTATAATGCTTCTTACTTTATGTTATCGTGGAGACATGATCTGTGGTCCATGCTTGGATACCTACCTTCCTGTCAATGAAATCTCTCGTTTCACGTACATGTACACGTGCGCGCGTGTGTATGCAGTGTGAACAAAAATTACACTTCTCTAACACACAAAATAATGAAGTCAAAACATTTCGTAAGAAAACCAAGGATTAAAAATTCGACAATACAGAGACAAGACCAGAAAATAGAATACTTTTGTCAATATCTGTTATTTGGGCTGTGTGAGTATTTTCGTAGGCTTATCATAATAGTTTATGTAAGCTGTGGGTCGCAGCCAAGAAAACAAAATATCCAGAGATATGTTATATAACTAGTCCTTCTGGTAGTCTTGGACAAAATGTCAATGTGTACAAAAAAAAAATTCCTACCTGATGACTGTATATAAATGTCGGATGTCTGCACAATGCGGTGTATCTAATGATGCTAATTTAAAAAAGAAACTGGTTTTGTATGAGTGTAAATAGTTGATACCGAGTGTGAGTGGTTTTGTGTTAAATAATTACAATCTATAAACAGTGAAGACATTCAAATAGTCTTCTGGTGGAGTATCCATTTGATGGTGATGTAAACGGTAATGGTGGCAGGTGTGGTGGCCCGGAAGCAGCGTGTCAGTACGTGGTGGCGGCGGCGGCGGCGGCGGCGGCAACGGGCCCCGCATACTCCCGCAACGTGAGAACCAAGTCACTGGAGTAAAGATAGCGGAAGGTAGCGGGCCTGTGGGCGGTAGTGATTGTGTGCGGATGGCAGAGTAGCGCGCGCATACACCCGCTAGTCACACACATACACCTCCACCTCCGTTATAATCCTCTTGTATTTACCTGCCTGCTCATTTTCCTCGCTTCTTGTTTGACAAGTTGTGAAGCTTAGGACACTCGTGATGACAAGTGTAAGGCCTCCATATACACACACGTTGTGCTATGATTATTGTGGTGGTTGTCCTCTTGGCTAGTGAGATTATATATGGCGCCCAGGAAGTGCTGAAGACGTGAAAGGTGAGCCGTTACTCCTGCAGCATCTTGCGCTCCTCCTGCTACTACTGCTGAGTCTACTCTTAACTGTTTATTAGAGTTCTGAAGAAGTATGCACGTCTTCAGAGGTGCTAACTGATACTGCTAAGACGCACCATTCACTACTTAAGAAATATTTCAATGAACTCCTCTCTTTCTTCTCCTTTTTCTCTTCTAGATCTTAGTTACATTCAAGTAATTTGCATAAAACGTTCCCGTGGTACAACTGTTATTTTTATATATATTCACTTACTTTACAGTTGAGGTAGCGGCTGTGGGTGGTGCGGGCGGTGCTGCCGCCCGTGCTTTGAGAGACGCTGCCACCCATCATGTGGCGTGCTTCATCTTGCAACATACTGTTACCCGCATGCCGGAGCTCAGCGCCTCAGTGATCTCCACACAACAACACAGAACAATTTCCTTGTGCTCGTTTCTTGTATAACTGATTATATTATTCCTACATTCATATGTAAACGTTACTATCTTCTCTCTCTCCCTCTTAACTTCTATTTAGAAATTTTGCTAACATTAACTGATGAAGAAGTTTACACACTGAGAGGTATACATCTTTGCTTATATACTAAGAATTTACCCTCTTCCACTATTTTGGGGATTTAAGTATTTCTGTCTTTTGGTGAACAGGCAAAATGCAGCCTTAATGACCTTCGTGCAGTCGAAAGGCTTTATAGCTAACATACCAACCTGTAGCCAATATATTATTATGAAATATGTCACTTTGCAAGTATGAATTCGCTCGTTTCATATAATTTTAAAATATATGGTTGACAATTAATCTAAACCTCGAACCGGCAGTCTACAGAAACATTCATCTTTGGATTCAAAAGAAATCCTGGATATCAATAATTATACAGGTCAGAACGAGAATAAATTATACAAGATCAATGTCATTAGTGACGTGGTCCTTAGACAAATAGACAGACTGAAACCAGGCAGGCCACTCGGCCCTGAAGAGCTTATTTTAAGGGTTCTGAGGGAAATGTGAAGACGAACTTAGCGAACCATTTAGCTAGTCTCTTCAACAGGTCACTACAAATGGGGGTCTTATCGGATAAATGTTAAATGACAAATGTGATACCCATCAACAAGGCGGAAGATAGGTCTTTAACTTCAAATTATAGACCAATCAACCTAACTTCAGCTATGAGAAAGTTGATGGAATTAATAATTGCAAATGCAATTCAAAGTCACCTTGAAAGATACAATTTGTTCATTAAGTCTCAACACGGTTTTGCAAAGGGGCGTTCTTGCCTTACGAATTTACTAACCTTTTTCACAAAGGTATTCGAGGCAGTAGTCCATGATAAAGAATACAATATCGTATATATGGACTTCAGTAAAGCCTTTTATAGAGTCCAACACCTGATAAAGTAGCGGCACAAAGCACGGGAGAAATCATCTCCTGGGTAGAGTCATGGATGACGAATAGGCAACAGTGTGCATAAATGGGGAGAAATCAGAATGAGAATACGTTACAAGTGGTGTGCCACAGGGGTTAGTACTGGGACCCTTGTTGTTAACAATCTACAGAAATGACATATACAGTAGATAAGGGATTAAATAGCCACATACTTTTGCGGATAACATTAAAATATGTTGTCAAGTAATTCTGATGTGGAGACTGGAAGGTTGAAAGTTGACCTGGATAGGTTGATGCTGTGATGGGGGAAATAGTACAGTTTAATGCAGACAAATGTAAAGTTCTATTCTAGGGAAAGAAAATGACTATCGTACTTATAAGTAAATAATGTAGAGCAGTGGTTTCCAAAATTGTTTAGGCTGCCGCCCCCTTGGCTCCCAGGCCACATCCCTAGCGCCTTCCTCCCCCCCCCACACACATACCAACACACCTCTTTCTTTGCATTAGCTTTACTTCAAATTCAAAACAATTAATCTAACACTATAAACACGCGTATTTATTTCACAAATAAAAATTAAAATAGTAAACTAATTTATTTAACAATATGAAAGTGTAAATTTCCATCTCATCTGTAACTACATTGTCTTCACAATTTTAATGAGATGGATGAGCTTGGTGCAGGAACATCAGCTTCTTAACTTCAGTCTTGAAGGAACTAAGAAGTCTTAGACCTCCACGTTCAGATATATTTCAGTCTGTTTCTTTGCTTGGAAAGAAGCTTGGTGACAGTACTGAAGCCTCGCTCTACTTTCTATGATGTTGGGAAGGAAATAAAGTCATCTTGACTTTGTTCCACACTGAAGGGTAGCGCTCAGATTTTTTTTTTTGTGCATAAAAATCTTGATATGATTTTTTTTTAACTTTGGCCTCAGCTCAATGTCATTTTTGAGTGAAATCAGTTCTTCCTCCACCATTCCTGTTTCCTCATTACTGACATCTAGGAATGGACTGATCACTCAGTCTGTATTTTAAGGTAAAAAAGATTCTGAAATCTATCAGACATGTGTCTATGCAGCTCATTCAGGTGGCTGGGAAACTGGAATAGCTCACGACGGGCTATGTTACGTTTGAATAACTAACCTGGACACAAAAGTGGAAATGGATGATTTGACATTGATAAGATTAACCTCATTTTCTTGCAACTGCAAATGAACTTCGTTGAACTTTGTGAATACATCTGACAAATAAGCAATGTCATGCAGAATTTGAGTCTTGCAAGAATTCAACAACTGTTTTAAAAAGTGAAAATAGAAACGTCTCAGGAAGTTTTCCTTTGACAGCCATCTAACTTGTGTGTGCAACAAACAACATTCAAAATCTTCATCATTCTCACGGTAGAGCTGTCGACACAGTCGGGTATTGAGAGCATGTGCCTTATTTTATTTATTGCTGTGATAATACTGCTTAATGATTTGTGAAGGCAACCACTTAGATTTTTTGAAATCAGATGCTGCCTGTGGATTACACAATGCACCATATCACACCAGGTACAGCTTTTTACAAGAAACTGATGAAGCCACGATGACCACCTGTCCTCGACGGTGCGCCATCTGTTACACTAGCAAGAATATTGGTAAGCGGGATGTCTTTCTCTGAAAAAATTCTCAACAACACGAAATACCGACTCTCCTTTTATATCTGTCTTGCAAATAACAGCTCTTGAACCAAACTTTCATCTCTGACGAAACGAACATAAACAAGAAGCAAAGATTCATTGTCTGGCAGAGTGGACTCTTCTAATTGTAAGACAAATTCTGTTGTATTAAATTGTTGCACAATGTGTCTTCAGTGTCTTCAGCCATTTCATCCACTCTTCTTTGAACAGAGTTGTTCAGGTGATTTGTGTAAAACTGCGAGCAGGATGTCACTTACTGCTGGCAGAATAAGCTCTTCCCCAATTGTATGAGGCTTATCAAACCTAGCAACCAACAATGAGATATTGTATGATGCACACAAACCAACATATTTCCAATGGTTTTCTGTTTCTTAAGTTTTCTCGAGTGACAAAATATTCCTCAACGCCCCCCTGGATCTTTCCACCGCCCCCAGGGGGACGGTACTGCCCACTTTGGGAATCACACTGTTTTGAGACTCTTTGACCGAGGGTTCGAACCCCACCCGTGGTATGGTTCGTTTGCAATCGTGTCATTACGATTTCGTGAGTCACACTGTAGAGCTTAGTTACATTATATGTTCACAATAAAACTATCATAAAACTTCATAAATTTTTGATTAGGCCTCGTTTACATTACACTGCTCAGTTTTGGACTATTCCAGAATGGACATATATGCTCTCGAAAATATACAAAAGGATGACGAAATTAATCTCATGTATTATAAACCTTTCTTAATAAGGAAGCTTGAACGCACTGAACTTGCGTTTTCTAGATAAACCTAAAATGATGGGGTATGAGACTGGAGTTTATAAATGGAAAACAGGAATGAATAAAGGGAATGTGGATACCGTGGAAAAAGTATCTAACCGAGACAGGACTCGCAACAATGGATTCAACTTGAACAAATTTATATTTTAGAAAGGATATAAGAAAATACTGGTTTAACAGCAGAGTTATAGATGACTGGAACGAACTTTCAGGTAGCGTAAATGAGGCGAGAACTTTGGGTAGCTATAAAAATCCAGTTATTCCTCTTGTACACATTCTGTGCAGAGTCTGTATAAACTACATTTGCATCTTGTCTGTCTTCAAGAACATCCAGGATTATGTCGTAATGGTCCAGTAGATGTGAGAGGCAGAAGTGACCTGCTCTGAACCCATGCTACCCTCCTGGAAGGTGTAGTTGTTGTGATAGGATGGAAGGGTGTATGAGAGGGTGTAAGATGGACCTGCCTACCATGAACCAATAAGATTATATCAGTGGTCCTTCCTTGTGTTCTTAAGTTGTAAAATGTTCTTAATATAATTCTTATTACCATTATTATTTTCATGGGAAAGCGTTAAACGCATAGAAGTCATACTGAGGAAAGGGAGGTTAACTCCAATAACCCCAAATCAAGAGCCCTACACTAGCATCAAGGCACTTTCCTCTTAAGTTCCTGCAAAAAACTTTGACCGCTGGTCGGCCGATTCCGGTCATCAGATATAGCTTGTAAAATATTAGTTTTCTTTTACAGTTGAGAAAGTATTTTGTTGTGCAAGCGATAAAAAAAAACTTAACTAAGTCTAACGAAACTCACTAAACCCAACTTAAAACAACCTAAAATAATTGCGAGACACTTGTGCAACTCTCAGCAATCTTTACTGAGGAAATATTTTGCCACCCAGAGGCTTCTTCAGTCCAATACAGAGAATAACAGTGGAAGATGAGGAGTTTGAGGTAATCAGTCCCTCAGCCTGGAGTCGATGTTCTCAGTCTATTAGTCTTCATGCATTTGACACATCGACTCCAAGCTAAGGGACTGATTATCTCAATCTTCTCATCTTCCTCTGTTATTCTCTGTATTGAACCGAAGAAGCCACTGGCTGACGAAACATTTCCTCAATAAAGATTCCAAAATGTTGTACAAGTGTCTCGTTCTTCAACCTGTCGGTTTTCAAAACTATTCTCATCACACCTAAGATAACTTAACTTTACCCCTGTTATCAGTGCTGGCGACTCCTTGTTTACATTCGGCCGGCGAGTGACACGACTCAACACAGAGGTGACTGGCTCAGACATGCTGCGCAACCAAAACTACTATTTTCCTAATATTCCCCAAAATAAGAATGTACATAAGAAATATCTGGTTATTCCATGAGGTTATACATAGGTTGTATGTGTTGTAAAATGTAAACTAATGCCCGAGTTCTGCCGAGTGGTAAGTTACTACACCCAACTCAGTTTAATAAAAAGTCTTAATCTTGATAAAAATTACTTAAAGAATAATGTTAGAGAGACTTTAAAGTTCGTTTTTCAATCCGTACCTAACATTACTCTTCCAGATAAAATTTGAAACAAGTTTTGGCTAAGCGTATTGTTGCTGTGTGTGTGTGTTAGTTACCATTTTGTCCTAGACACATGTCGAATAGACACTAGGCCTGTTGTATGTGTGTGTGTGTGTGTGTGTGTGTAAGGAAACACTTCGAAATGTTTCCACCCCGCTGGGAATCGAACCCGGGCCCTCCGTGCGTGAAGCGAGAGCTTTAGCCACCAGGCCACCGGGGCTATGTGTGTGTGTGTGTGTGTGTGTGTGTGTGTGTGTGTTTTCTTTGGTGTGTTGTGTGAGAGGGCAGGAGGGGATGTGGGGTAAAGGGTTGTTACATGCAGGAGGGAGGTGCAGGAAACATGAAAGGGCCGAGGCCATTCACTGGTGACTGAGTCTCACCGTGGAGGTGGTCTACTACGGTAAGATCAAAACATAACCGGAATCCACCTGACGCCTTGTGTTACACGGGAGTTCTTGATGCCAGTCTCTAAAATGCATTCATTTTCTTCTTATTCAAGAAATGTAACGGCGCCAGAAAAAAATGCGTCAAACCCGGAGCGTGTGGGAGTATAAACAGACCCACACAGAGAAAATTAATCTCCTCAAATTCTAGCTGAACCTCACCGGAAATCCCTTCATTTCCTTGTTCTACTGGAAGTATCCGAACACCTTAGCCTTAGTAGTAATACTTTACTGTACAACACTACCACCAGTGGTACAGTGGTGATACTTTACTTCACTAAGTGGTACAGATACTTACTGACAACACACACCAGTGGTACAGTGGTGATACTTTACTGTACAACAACCACCATTAGTGTGATACTTCTGTACAAACAACCGTGGTACAGTGGTGATACTTTACTGTACAACACTACCACCAGTGGTACAGTGCTGATACTTTACTGTACAACACTACCACCAGTGGTACAGTGGTGATACTTTACTGTACAACACTACCACCAGTGGTACAGTGCTGATACTTTACTGTACAACACTACCACCAGTGGTACAGTGGTGATACTTAGACAACACTACCAGTGTACAGTGTGCTTACTTACAACACTACCACCAGTGGTACAGTGGTGATATTACTTTACTACACAACACTACCACCAGTGGTACAGTGGTGATATTACTTTACTACACAACACTACCACCAGTGGTACATCGTCAAAGCAAGGGTGACGCAAGTAGCAGATAAGAGACGTGTAAGTCAATATATCGCTAAGACCGTTTGGTTATTTAATTCCTTTGACATAAAAGTTACTGTCATTATAATTTGTTACCATAATTACCAATTTATTGTCATCATGATTGTCTTATTACAGACATCATCAACACAATAATATAATCAAAACAATTTATTACTCACAACACAAGGCATCTCCACAGCTCATTACAAATCACAGGCAACTGAAAATTTCTCCTTTTTAGAAAAGGTGAAATTCAACTACTACTTAAGTTGAAAAATGGGTTGATAGTGTGTCAGTCAGGCTCTATGATCGCTTAAGCCAGCCACCAAGGTAAGGTGACACAGAGTCCAGGGACTGGCTGGACAGTAAAAGTTTTCATGGATAAAGAAATACTTGCGTAACGTAAGTCCTAGCGAGGGCTGAACATGAAAGAAACATATAACAACCGGTCCAAGGACCAGCACTGCTCCTAATATATGTAAATAACTCAGCAGGGGGCACTCTGGTGTATATCACTAGTTACAGATGCAAAACTAACCAGGATACAAACAAAAAAGAGCTGTATGCGCATGAAGACTTATAGGTTGCAGGAAATGTCAAGCAACTGGCTGCTAGCGTTCAACTCTTGCAAATACATATTAAAACCGGGCCCTAGAAAGAGGAGACCAAAGATTAAATACCGCTTTGTAGGTGATCAACTTGAGATATAAGCCAAGAAAAAGAGCATCTCTGTTAAAGTGAACATGAAGAACATAACGTCAGGAGTGTATGCAAGGCTAGCATACTAAGAAGCTGCCTTCAGAAATATGAATAAAATATAATTCTAAATTATATACACCACATCTGCAAGACCAATAATTCAACTTGCAACACTACTGTAGCCCTCACCTACCAGAAGCTATGTAGAGGAAGCTTGAAAAAAGCTAAGTCACATCCAGACTGCTACTGGAACTGAGTGCCAAGAGCTGTAAGGAAAGGCTGTATGAACTAGACCAACAAAGACTAGAGAAATGAAAAGGAGGAGCTATGATCACGACATACAAAATAATCCAGGCTATCCACTAGGTGAACAAGAATACAAACTGAAGTTGAACACACCAATGGGACAACGATATTAAAAATTCCTTTTAGATTACAAGTATTGTGCGGAAATATAGTTGAACAACAATATAGTTGAACAACAATATAGATCAACAACTATATACTACAACAGTGATAAAGGTTTAACATTGAATATAAGAGATCTAACTCACATTAGCCAATTCAAAATTTATAAGACAGATCGACCAATAAAAACCTCGCTTCCCCCTCCTCGCCAATTCAGCTACTTTACGTAATTACGTCATCAAACTCAACTACTTCAAGTGATTACAAACTCATCTGCAACATTGCTTTCAATGTAGATAAATGGTTCAGAGAACCGAAAAGTTGATGAGTTATACATGTGCAACACTTGGGTATCTTTATTGAGGAAACGTTTCGCCACACAGTGGCTTCATCAGTCCTAAACAAAGAAGAATGGTGAAGATCAGGAGTAGTTTGAGGTAATCAGTCCCTCAGCCTTGAGTCGATATAGTCAGTCCATCAATCTTGAAAAGAATACAGCATATGTTGTTGTTGTTGTATGTTCGCCGGTACATCCGGCCCGGGTCTTCTCCAAATGGTGACCCGGCATTGGCCCCCTGGGTAGAGGGTGTCATCTTTTCTTTCTTTCTTGCTGTGGCTCCCCATGATGGGGAGTGTCTTCTGACGTCGCATCTTCATCAGTACAGCATATGTGCGTAGCAGCAGCTTATATACCGTAGGCAGGAGAGGTGCAGCAGTCGTAGGTGGCGTCTCATTTGACCAATGTGGAAGTAGGTGGTGCCCATGTATGTATTGATATAACCACTGAATGGCCAAATGTTCACCAGAAACCTACATGTTGCACGAGTGTCTTATTCTTCAATCTACTGTGTAAAACTATCACATGCCTTACTTAAGTCCATATATACAGTATCATATTCTTTATCTCGGTTCACTACCTCAAATACCTTAGAGTAAAAGGTTAGTAAATGTGTAAGCCATGAACGTCAATCTGTAAAAAAAAAACATTGCTAAGACTCGCTGATGAAATTGTGTCTTTCAAGGTGACTTGGAATTGCGTTCAAAATTACAGATTCCATCAATTTTCTTATAATTGAAGTTAGCCTAATTGTCACTAGTAGTTCAGTGATAGTATTAGTAGTATATAACCGTTAGTTGAGTCACGAGCCTTGCAAGTGATCATTGTCCGTTACTAGCCTTTCTGCTGATCTAAGCCATGTCAGAGGTCAACACTTTGAATGCCGTGAGCTCTCGCTCACCAGCCTCAGTCCTGGTCTAGAGAGCAGGGTAGACAGGCCAGGCTACAGGATCTGAGTGTACTCCCATATATTTCCACCAATACATCAGATTCCAACCAAACCACGTCTGTGTTTATTACCCAATCCATGAGAAGAACCCCCACGACATAATTAGTCTATTGACTGAAGCCAAGGACCGATCACACAAGATTTGAAAATGGGTATCACATGTGTAAATGGGTATCACACTTGCCATTTTCCACTTCTCTGGAACAATACCCACTGGTTTTTGATATACCGGTTTTGAAGGATGAGACAGTGAAACAAGTTACGGGATGAAATAGTGAAGCAACACAACACTTGCAGCACCACAACACCTGTCACTGCAACACTTGCATAACTCCAACGCCTATCACTGCAACACTCGCATCACCACAACACCTGTCACTGCAACACTCGCGTGAGCACAACACCTGCATCAACCCACCACATCAACACAACACTTTTCACTACAAGACTTGCATCAACACAACAATTGTCATTACAACACTTGCATCGACGCAACACTTGCGTCAACACAACACTTCCGTCAACGCCACCAGCCTCCATCCCCACCCTCATCAAGAGGCGGCTGGTTCATTCAACTCGGTAGGAGAGTAACTTAAGCAGACTTCCTCAACACGTCCCACACTAGATGTCCTTGTGTAACCCCCCACCCTCCCTTCCCCTCCCCTCAATCCCGCATCTCCTCCCTCCACCACTCTCTCCCACAACCCTCTCAAGCAACCCCTTAAACTCAAATACCTTGGATTAAGAGCCACTCATGACCAGCATCAAGCGCCCTCCCTTAAGGAGACCAACAACAGACTACCTCAAAATGTGCTACTTCACACAAGCAACTACATGACCATCCTCCAGCATGACCTTCCAGCATGACCTTCCTCCAGCCTGGTCTTCCCCAACACCCACCTCCAATATGACCTTCCTCCAACACCCACCTCCAATATGACCTTCCTCCAACACCCACCTCCAACATGACCTTCCTCCAACACCCACCTCCAACATGGCCTTCCTCCAACACCCACCTCCAACATGGCCTTCCTCCAACACCCACCTCCAACATGGCCTTCCTCCAACACCCACCTCCAACATGGCCTTACTCCAACACCCACCTCCAACATGGCCTTACTCCAACACCCACCTCCAACATGGCCTTACTCCAACACCCACCTCCAACATGGCCTTACTCCAACACCCACCTCCAACATGGCCTTACTCCAACACCCACCTCCAACATGGCCTTACTCCAACACCCACCTCCAACATGGCCTTACTCCAACACCCACCTCCAACATGGCCTTACTCCAACACCCACCTCCAACATCCACCTCCATGACCTTACTCCAACACCCACCTCCTACATGACCTTTCTCCAACACTCCCTCTATTCCTCTTCCTTTCCACTCCCCTGAACTAACTCTTCCCTCAAGCAATACCACACTTCCCTTCCTCATTCCCACTCTCCCTTCCCCTCCCCATCCATCCCTCCCAAGAAGCTGACCCGGTAGCTCTGGCACTTAGCCAAGAGGATATTCTCATCCCCGGAAACTGACCACCACCCAAGCTACACTCACCCCCAGCTACACTCACCCCCAGCTACACTCACCCCCAGCTACACTCACCCCCAGCTACACTCACCCCCAGCTACACTCACCCCACCACCACACACTCACCCAAGCTACACTCACCCCACCACCACACACACCAGCTACACTCACCCCACCACCACACACACCAGCTACACTCACCCCACCACCACACACACCAGCTACACTCACCCGCAGCACCACACCAGCTACACTCACCCCACACCACACCAGCTACACTCACCCACACCCCATCCACACCCAGCTACACTCACCCCACCACCACACCAGCTACACTCACCCCGACACCACACCAGCTACACTCACCCCACCACCACACCAGCTACACTCACCCCACCACCACACCAGCTACACTCTCCCCACCACCACACCAGCTACACTCTCCCCACCACCACACCAGCTACACTCTCCCCAGCACCACACCAGCTACACTCACCCGCAGCACCACACCAGCTACACTCACCCGCAGCACCACACCAGCTACACTCACCCGCAGCACCACACCAGCTACACTCACCCGCAGCACCACACCAGCTACACTCACCCGCAGCACCACACCAGCTACACTCACATTAACACATCTGATTCACTGAGTGAATATTGTGGGATCACCAAGGTTAAAGACTGTTGCTCTGCCTGTCTTACCCTCACATTTACTACACAAACTTCAGGTTGAGTTAGCTACAGCAATCACATATTTAAATGTTTGCAATCCCAGAACTGAAGGGATATGAACTAGAGCTGTGGTTCCCAACTGGGGTACGAGTGCTCTCGGGGTACGTGATGGGATTTTCTTGGGGTACGCGAGATATTTATAATTTGAAATGTTTTTGTCATCGTTAATGTGTTTTTTTTTTAATTTCCCTTTTTGCCTTTAGGAATACACAGGCAGGATCCGCTTTACAACGCTTTGCCTTACAGCGTTTCATTAATACAGTGGTTTTCAATTATACCCATTCTTATTTACTCAAGACTTACTACAATAAATATATTAACCACTCACTATAAGGAAGAAAAAAATTAAGGTAAGTAATGTGAGTTCTGTATATGCATTTTTAGCCCTAGCTCTACTGCTCACTTAATATATAATAGTGTCAAGATATTAGCAGACTTTTATATACATTTGAAAGGGGAAAAAAAGGCTATAATTCACTTTACAGCGATTTTTGCTTTAGAGCAGTAGCCTGGAACCTAACCTGCTGTATAAACGGGGTCCTCCTGTACTTTTGCACTACAGAAAAGTTATATGCTCGTAATATTTAGGAGTATATCCACCTTCCTGTATGTCTCAATCTTAGACATTTCTCGAAAGTTATTTCACATTTGTCAAAAGAGGAAAGCAGTTGATAAATATGGAAAACCTCCAAGGGTATACGATTAAGAGACATTTGGGCAACCACTGAACTGGACGTACGACCAATTATTATAATCAAATAGAAGACGTACGACCAAATAATTGTTACCTTGAGACCAAGAGGAAGAGTGTTGTGAAAGAGACAAACAAATGAGCATACATGGCAAGGTAATGAAAAGCAGTGAAAAAAAGTGAGAAATAAGTTTAAAAAAAATAGTAAAAGTTTAATGAAAGTAGTGTATATTAAGAGTGAAAAACTGGAGTGAAGTGGCTGAGATGCAATGGGATAAACGCCACACTCAGTCACCAGAGTAAACATGATGCCATCCAAGAGGCTTGCAAACAACAATATCAACAGATAATTAACAGGTGGAGGGATGTGGCCACGATGTGAGACGCTGCTCCACCCTCCGCATCAACACATCTCTGAGTACAATTCGATATGTAAACACAATTTTACGTACATACATTCACGTACGCAAGCACACACTTTAACGTACATACATTCACGTACGCAAGCTCAAACACTTTCACGTAAATACGTTCACGTATGCAAGCACACATTTTCACATACATTCACGTATGCAAGCACACACTTTCACGAACATACATTCACGTACGCAAGTACACATTCGGATCTATACAGACATATGTATATTTAAAAGATAAGAATATTCACTTACAGAGAGAGTAACACACACATAACCAAGGAGGTCTGATGTTGTTCTGTTATAAGAGTGTGAAACAGAAGTCTGTTTAAAAGTTTTGCACTCTGACAGGATTGCTGGTATTCTTCGGTCTCATGAACACTCAAGACGTAAGGTGGCAGATGCATCTTGAAAACTTCTTAAGATTTATAATTCATCTATATTTACGTCAACCTCGACTAGTCCTCGGACGCGCGCGCGAGCACAAACGCACGCACGCACGCGCGCACGCACACACACACACACACACACACACACACACACACACACACACACACACACACACACACACACACACACACACACACCACGCACGCACGCACGCACACACACAGAAGTAAGATTAGAAGAAAGATTAGGGACAACTTAAGAGTAACTCAGGTTAGATCACTGACAATGATAAGGAAATGTGTGAACTTTTCAACACTTACTTCCTCTCAGTTTTTACTCAGGAAGATACTAGCGAAATTCCAGAAATACTAAATAATGGGTAACTAGTGACATGTTCCTCAAGACAAATAGAGAAATTAAAGCCTAACAAATCCCCAAGCCCTGATGAACTGTTTGCAAGGGTTTTAAAGGAATGTAAAGAGGAACTCAGCATACCTTTGGCTAATCTTTTCAATATATCACTACAAACTGGCATAGTGCCAGACAAGTGGAAAATGTCAAATGTAATACCTATTTACAAGGCAGGTGACAGGTCCTTAGCTTCGAACTATAGACCAATAAGGCTTACCTCCATAGTGGGAAAATTTATGGAATCAATAATTGCCGAGGCAATTCGTAGCCATCTTGAAAGGCATAAATTAATTAATGAAACTCAGCACGGTTTTACTAAGGGGCGTTCCTGTCTTGCGAATTTACTAACTTTTTCACTAAGGTATTTGAGGAGGTAGATCATGGTAATGAATATGATATTGTGTATATGGACTTAAGTAAGGTTTTCGATAGAGTTCCACATCAGAGGCTGTTGAGAAAACTTAAGGTACACGGAATAGGAGAAATTTTTTCCTGGGTAGAGGCGTGGTTGACAAATAGGCTCTGTACACAGTGTACGTCAGGCCCATACTGGAGTATGCAGCACCAGTTTGGAACCCACACCTGGTCAAGCACGTCAATAAATTAGAGAAAGTGCAAAGGTTTGCAACAAGACTAGTTCTAGTGGAATGTCCTACTAAGAAAAGTTAAGGGAAATCGGCCTGACGACACTCGAGGACAGGAGGGTTAGGGGAGACATGATAACGACATACAAAATACTGCGAGGAATTGACAAGGTGGACAGAGACAGGATGTTCCAGAGATGGGACACAGAAACGAGGGGTCACAATTGGAGGTTGAAGACTCAGATGAGTCAAAGGGATGTTAGGAAGTATTTCTTTAGTCAGAGTTGTCAGGAAAGTGACGTAGTGGATGAAGGAACCATACATAGTTTTAAGACGAGGTTTGATAAAGCTCATGGAGCAGGGAGAGAGGGGACCTAGTAGCGATCAGTGAAGAGGCGGGGGCCAGGAGCTATGAATCGACCCCTGCAACCACAAATAAATGAGTACAAACACACACACAGGAGCTGGGAGAGTAGACCTAGTAGCGATCAGCGAAAAGGCTGAGGGGGTTGTCCTACGAGGAGAGGATAAGGGAATTCAACCTGACAACACTGGATAGGGGGAACTTGACGACATATAAAATACTGACAGGAACTGATAAGGTGGATAGGGACAGAATGTTTCAGAGATGTGACACAGCAACAAGGAGTCACAACTGGAAGCTGAAAACTCCGATGACTCAGAGATGTTAGGAAGTGGAACAGTCTGGAGAGTTATGTAGTGGAGGCAGGATCTATACATAGCTTTAAGAAGATGTATGAAAAAGCTCATGGGGCAGTGAGAGAGTGGACCTAGAGACCAATGAAGAGGCGGGGCCAGAAGATATGACTCGACTCGTGCAACCACAATTAGGCGAGTACATTTTGGAGAGTACACACACATACACAGACTTGGGGAGGGACAAAGAAGACCGCAGACGGAGTACAGACTACGGGGTCAAAGACTGCAAAACTCACTTAAAGGAAGAGGATCTTGGGGTGAGCAGTATACGGAACACATCTCCTGAGGCGTACATCAACCTAATAACTTCGACATCTAAGTAAGGAGTCATTCAAGACTCTGTACACCGTATACGTCAGGTCCATATTGGAGTATGCAGCACAAGTATGGAACCCACACCTGGTCAAGCACGTCAAGAAATTAGAGAAAGTGCAAAAGTTTTCAACAAGACTAGTCCCGGAGCTAAGGGGTATGTCCTATGAGGAGAGGTTAGGGGAACTCATCCTGGTAACACTGGAGGACAGGAAATATAGGGGAAAACATGATAACGACGTATAAAGTACTGAGAGGAATTAACAATGTGGACAGGGACAAAATGTTTCAGAGATGGGACACAACAAGGGGTCACGACTGGAAGTTGAAAACTCAGATGAGTCATAGATATGTTATGAAGTATTTCTTCGGCCTGAGAACTGTCAGGAGAGAGAAGATTACGACGACGTTTCGGTCAAACTTGGACCTGTAAATCGACCCCATGTAACCACAAATGAGTACAAATAGGTGAATACACGCACACACACAAAAACAAAAAAACGCACACACACAAACACGCATACGCACAAACACACAAACACAAACAAACACAAAACACTCACACGTAAATTCACTCAAACAGAAATACACACACATACACCATACGAATAAATTTACTTCTCACTCACAAATATAAACTCAACATAAACAATGCTTACGAGATTCTCACCTCAGAGTACTAGTGTAGAGTTGTCATCGTCAGAGTACACGTGTGTGCACACCTGAGGTCGTCAAGAGTACACGCGTGTACACCTGAGGTCGTCAGTGTACGTGTACACCTGAGGTCGTCAGAGTACATGTGTGTACATTTGAGCTGGTCAGAATACTTTTGTGGTCCTCAGAGTACTTGTTTATGCATCTCAATATTTCAGTGAGAAATCCTTCTGCTTTAACACATGCTGCTCAGTGTATATTGTCCACGCCTTAGCATATCCTCCTATAGGATCAAATATTACTGTATCTCATTCTACATGTAGGCTCTGTAGTGCTCACCAGGGAATGTAATAAAAATAACAGCAATATAAAATAATAACAATAATAATAATATATGCGTGTACACATCGGGGGAAAACTTTGCCTCTCGTGGTGTGTGTCTGAGAGGAGTCATTGTTCTCGAAGTCAAGAGTCTCCCCATGGTGTCTATATTCTCCAATGTCGTGATATCAACACTACGATCAAAACAGACAGGCGTTTCTTCAAAATATTTCCTGCTTATTGTCTACCCTGTATTGTGTCGTCGTGTACTACGGACCATTTATAGAGTTCCTTGAAGTATGGATGTGGTGACTGTATATCAGTGGTACAATATATCAACTAACATGTTGAATAAGACAATTTCCGGTTTATGGCATTCACTGAGAAGAAGCTTCGTCCACCAGGGATTTGATCAATCATTGTGTTAATTATTTAGGTGAAGGGGTAGATTTTGAGCTTAAGAATAGGTCATTACGCAAATTCTCTAAAATTCTCTGAGTTGTGCAATTGGGACAGTTATATTTTGGGCATAAGGGATAAAAAATATTGTTTGGGGGGGCAACCAAACCTATCAAAAGAATTGAACCGAACCTAACCTAAGCTAGACCAAGAAATAAATTCTAGGCTAGGTCAGGTCGAGTTAAGTTGGGTTACGTAGGTTTGGTTACCAAACAGCATTTCATCATTTACACCAAATACAATTTGCTGTATTGCATAACTCGCTTAATATTGGAGAACTTACGTTAACAAAAAAACACAAGACCCTAAATTAAACATTAGTCGTGGATGTAAACAAAGACTTTTACGAGAAAGCAGAAATAATGTGTCAACATTCTCCACTTCATTGCTACAAGACTATCAGGTTTCCCAATAATTATTTTTGTTTTCATCCTTATAGTGTTGTTTTGTTGTGTGAATTATTTACAAAGTTTCTAGAATGCTAGTGGTTATGAAAAAAAGTGAAGAAATTTTAAGACAATTGCATTTTGTAGGAAGTGTCAAGTTTAAATTTTTAAGACAGACTAGATTAAGTGTCAGTTCATTTCTATGATAATTCCGGCTTGCAACTGATAACCACAAGTGTAATTTGAGTGTTTTCCGGACCTATTTTGCATATTATATGTCAAGGAAGTGTAGTCTTACGAGACATGGATTTATTTGCATACTTCCTTGTCTGGAATTTGTTTTTTGTTTTCAACATTCCTCAGATTTAAGTTCGGTGTCTGAATCATTAGTTTACTGCAAACAAATTATTTATATAAAAAATCATTAATTTTATTGATCAGTGTGATCACTGTTTTCATTCCATCATGTTTAATTACCCAACTGTTTTCAAGAGTACAGTGTTATTGTTTATGAGAGTACAGTGTTATTGTTTATGAGAGTACAGTGTTATTGTTTATGAGAGTACAGTGTTATTGTTTATGAGAAGCAAATTTGAAAAAGTGCGCATTGCGTGTCATGAATTTTGCTAATTTGTGTTTCATCATTAAATAAGATTTATAACTAATATTTTTTTCTTACAGTTTCTTTTAGTAATATCGCATTACTTGTGTTACAGGTAATATTGTATTGTGCTACAGGTAATATTGTATTACTTGAGCTACAGGTAATATTGTATTGTGTTACAGGTAATATTGTATTACCTGTACTACAGGTAATATTGTATTACCTGTACTACAGGTAATATTGTATTACCTGTGCTACAGGTAATATTGTATTACCTGTGCTACAGGTAATATTGTATTACTTGCACAGGTAATATTGTATTACCTGTGCTACAGGTAATATTGTATTACCTGTGCTACAGGTAATATTGTATTACCTGTGCTACAGGTAATATTGTATTACCTGTGCTACAGGTAATATTGTATTACCTGTGCTACAGGTAATATTGTATTACCTGTGCTACAGGTAATATTGTATTACCTGTACTACAGGTAATATTGTATTACCTGTACTACAGGTAATATTGTATTACCTGTACTACAGGTAATATTGTATTACCTGTGCTACAGGTAATATTGTATTACTTGAGCTACAGGTAATATTGTATTACTTGAGCTACAGGTAATATTGTATTGTGTTACAGGTAATATTGTATTACCTGTGCTACAGGTAGTAACTGATATTGTATTACCTGTGCTACAGGTAATATTGTATTACCTGTCTACAGGTAATATTGTATTACCTGTGCTACAGGTAATATTGTATTACTGTAGGTACAGGTAATATTGTATTACTTGTGCTACAGGTAATATTGTATTACTTGCTACAGTAATATTGTATTACATAGTGCTACAGGTAATATTGTATTACCTGTGCTAAGGTAATATTGTATTACCTGTGTTACGGTAATATTGTATTACCTGTACAGGTAATATTGTATCTGCTGGATTGTTTACCTGTAAATGTATTGCGTTTTTTACTGGCTAATATTATTCCGTCTGTATTATACTTGTACAGGTAATTGATTGTGCTCAGGTAATATTGTATTACGCACAGGTATTTGTGCAAGGTAATATTGTATTACGCTACGTTGTTACCTGTGCTCAGTATTATTACCTGTGCTACAGGTATGTAACTGTATAGGTATTATTATAGATTGTATTACCTGCTAAGGATTTTATTACCTGTGCTGTAATTTTACTGCTACAGGTAATGTTGCTGGTATTGTTGTGTTACGATTGTATTACTGTCAGGTATTACCTGTTAATGTACCTGTGCTGGTATATTGTATTACCCTACAGATATTGTACTGCTAGTTTACTGCTCGATTGCTGGCACAGAATTATTGTGCTCAGGTAATTTGTACCTGTCGGAATTGTTACCTGTGCTACAATTGATTACCGTGCAGGTAATTATTACCTTGCTAGGTAATATTGTATTACCTGTGCTACAGGTAATATTGTATTACCTGTGCTACAGGTAATATTGTATTACCTGTGCTACAGGTAATACAATATGCTTCTCACACTATGTAAATAATTCTATTTAATGAAGTGCTAAGCTATATTTTCAGAAAATAGTTACTAATAATTTTGTATTCCCAGATTTACTGTCATATTATAATTTTGTCTTATAATGGTATTCGTTTTGACTGTTTTGCTCTAATGTATTTTCTAACATATACATCATACAAAAGAACCTCGGCCCCGGGGAGTTGAATGATCACTGTATCGCATATACACCATTGTCATAATATGCGACACTATTTCCTGAAGGTGGAGTTTTTGGCCTTGTTTCTGCTCTCAAGTCAAACGCTTGTCCTTGAGATACTAAGAGGAATTTCTTGAGTGATATCTATGAAAAATAATTCCGATAAAATTATTACAGTAATGGAGGAGCGCTAAACTCATAAGGGGTTACACAGCGCCTGGGGAAATAGGAGGCATTAAGGTTCGATCCAAGGAAGGGAAGTACTGGTTTAGTTTCTTAGATCAAGAGCCCTCACCGGCATCAAGGAACCTCCCTTTAGTGGAATTTTGATAACAATAACAGAAATAAGACCACTGCAGATATTTACTGGTGAACCAGATGAACTTCACCAGGCTGCTGATGGACATCTTATAAGAAGAAGAACTTAATTAAGACTGCCTTGCTTAATCTCCTCCTGGCGCGGCGTAAGTCTTATGGATCAAGTCTTAAACAAGATTCAAAGATAAACTTAAAAACTATTTCTGTGATCATATCAGTTGGTAAATGAAACACTTGTGCAACATTTGGGTTTCTTTATTCTGGAAAAGTTTCTAAAATAAAGAAACCCAAGTATTGCACAGATTATGTTAATGTTGAAAGTTACTAGTTACTGCATTAACTAGTTTTAGCGAAGCAATTAGTTAATGAAATAAGAAGTGATTTTTGCATCTTTTATAAACAAACACTTGAACGCTTTTGTTTAAGCAGCTAGAAATTGTGGTCTCCTTACAGAGGAAGATGAAGTTGCAGATGACCGACTGCAAAACATTGTTATTCTTATTGCAAGGCAACATTGTTATTCTTATTGCAAGGCAACACTGCGTCCAAGCTCATATGTTGAACGACATATATTTAGCTTGGGATGTGGAATCCATGGGTGTTCTAAGTGTTGTCAGTGGTGGAAGCCATGGGTGTTCTAAGTGTTGTCAGTGGTGGAAGTACTTAAAATAGTTTTTCTCAATGTCAATACTTTCAGTCAAAGGAATGTTGCTGCAGTAAGTGTCCAGTAGTTGTGTCCTGGACACCATCCAAGTGTCCAGTAGTTGTGTCCTGGTCACCATCAAAGTGTCCAGTAGTTGTCCTGGACACCATCCTAGGTAGTGCCAGTAGTCTAGGCAGTGTTGAACACTGTTGATGGACTGACAACATCGACTCAAGATTGAGGGACTGACAACCTCACACTCCTCCTGTTCTTCATGATTCTCCTTTGTATGGACTGATGAAGCCACTGTGTGGCGAATCGTTTCCTCAATAAAGATACCCAAGTGTTGCATATGTGTCTAATTTACCAACTCGTCGGTTCTCTGGACCATTCATTCACATCCTGTCTGACACTGCAACATCTTGGTATCTTAATACAGGGATTTCTTCGCTTGCCTATTCCTTGGGCACGACTTACTTCCACATTGAACAAATGTGACACCTCCTACGACTGCTGCACCTCTCCTGTCGTCAGTATATAAGCTTCCTCCGCTCATATGCTGTTATTCTATACAAGATTGATGGACTGACAACATCGACTCAAGATTGAGGGACTGACAACCTCACACTCCTCCTGTTCTTCATGATTCTCCTTTGTATGGACTGATGAAGCCACTGTGTGGCGAAACGTTTCCTCAATAAAGATACCCAAGTGTTGCATATGTGTTTAATTTACCAGTGTTGAACAAGTGGTCTACCTGGTACCCACACGTCACCCAGGGTACTGCTGAACAAGTGGTCTACCTGGTACCCACACGTCACCCAGAGCAGTGTTGAACAAGTGGTCTACCTGGTACCCACACGTCACCCAGGGTACTGCTGAACAAGTGGTCTACCTGGTACCCACACGTCACCCAGGGTAGTGTTGAACAAGTGATCTACCTGGTACCCACACATCGCCCAGGGTAGTGCTGAACAAGTGGTCTACCTGGTACCCACACGTCACCCAGAGCAGTGTTGAACAAGTGGTCTACCTGGTACCCACACGTCACCCAGGGTACTGCTGAACAAGTGGTCTACCTGGTACCCACACGTCACCCAGAGCAGTGTTGAACAAGTGGTCTACCTGGTACCCACACGTCACCCAGAGCAGTGTTGAACAAGTGGTCTACCTGGTACCCACACGTCACCCAGGGTAGTGTTGAACAAGTGGTCTACCTGGTACCCACACGTCACCCAGGGTAGTGTTGAACAAGTGGTCTACCTGGTACCCACACATCGCCCAGGGTAGTGCTGAACAAGTGGTCTCTCCGCTACCCGTGTGCACCACCCGCCCTACAGTTTCCGTGCGCGGGTATTTTTATTGTGGAGTTAAGACGGGTGGGACTATAAATACCTGGAGCTCGGGTCGACCCCCGGCTCCCCGGGGTTCTCCCTCCCCCGGTGATCCGTACCCCGCACCCAGCAGGAACCGGAAGAAGCTGAAGCAGGTGGTACGACCCTTGATATCTTGCTCCCAGGCAATGTTGGACAGTTTCCCTGGCCACCTTCCCTGCGTGAAGCCAAACCTGGTCATCACCCTTATTGTCTATTGCAGAGCCCAAGCAATATCCTTTTCTTCAACGTACCATTCTCAACTAAATACGGAACTGCTGCATTCCATTGGCGTGAGAGATCTGCTAGGTGCCACCGACTTCTGGCACGGTTCTGGTTGCTGCTCTAATTTTAGCGGCAAACTTGTCTTCGTGACGTAAGCGAGGAAGGAAATTGGCGCGCGTGAGAATGTCGGTCACGAGCTGTCCCAAGAAGGTAGGTTTTTCAAATGCCGCTGGGGACGTTCAGTTACTAATCACTGGCTGGGAAAATTATCTTCACTTCCAAGAAATAGAGGCTGCACGGGAAACCCCGCGGAATAATGAAGGCACAAAACACATCTTCATTAAGGAATTCTTGAGTGCACTCATGAACGTAAACAAAATTAGTAAGGTAAACGTTTGTAAATAGCACGAGCACACTACTATGCTTGCTGGCAGGACTTAAGAGCATGCGAGTAAGGTTATATGCTGCTCGCTTGGGGGGAGGGGAGACACAGGAAGAGGGAGGAGGAATGAGTCACAAGAGACAAGAGTGTAAACATTATGAGACATCAAGAGGAGCAAGAGAAATGGCGAGACAATTATGTGGCGGGGAGAAGGACGGGCGGGACGAGCCAAGCTCATGGCGGCACAACTGCTGCAAAGAGCAAGGTGAAAGAACAGCGCTTTTAATGCAACCTAGCAATAATATTAGGGAAGAAACGATATAAATGAATAAAAAGAGCACAGGAGGGAATAAAAGAGGAAGGATAGAGGGAAGCAGATGGAGAGAATGGAGGAAATGAAGATTAATGTAAGAGAAGAAAACATAAGTAGTAGAGAGGCGAAAGAACATCGATGAATAGAACAGAAATGAAAGTTCAGCTAGTGTGGCTTAGGGAGGCAATGAAAGGTTAGTGGAGATTATTACACTGCTGACGAGGTTGAAAAAACAAAGGAGGATAACGACAAAGAACCTGGATACAATAAATTAAGTTGTGGAAGAGATAGTGGTAGAGAAGAGCAGAACAAAATAGAGAAGCGAAGACAGAATAACAAAGGAGTAGAACTAATGAACAGTTCAAAGACCTTTCATTTCAATATAGCTTTTAATAGAGATGTTGGTGTACTTAATGTTGTGTAAAAGGCTATTATTGTTCTCAAAGTTTCAAATTTGACCCAGCTTCCTGGACAGTCAGTCTACTATTATACTACAAGACGGGAAAACATCCGCAGTTTTACTCTGGTTGTATCATCTTCCTCATCAACAACACACTAGTCAAGATCATTCACCTGAAACATATTCCCACACCAAAACAAAACAAAATGAGAAATCATGTCAACTGACCAAATGAAAGCTCTGGCTCACAGATATTAAATGATAATAATATTAACGGACGGAGAATCGAGCCTTTAACACTCATTACACTGAATGCCTCACATGGGTTTAGAGCTTCACATCAAGTATACGCAAGTAAACATGTGTGTTTACCAGAAAACTTCAGTTTCCTACATCTATGTTGCTTAACACTTACCTTACCTCTGATATACCTTTGATGAGTTTCAAGAGTTTCCCTACTCCCGGAGCCCGGCCCTGGGTAAGGCTTGTCTGGTATTTGCCTGGTCAACCAGGCTGTTGCTACTGGCGGCACGCTTGGTTGATCTGGTACTTATACACCTATAAATTAACAGAACAATGAAGATATTGCATAGATTTTAACTCATACATGGGAACCTTTAGTTAGTAAAGAACAACTTTATTATAGACAAGTTTAGTTAAGACACAATACACACGGTACACTGAGGCTACTTTATTCTACTTTCCTATCTACTTACATGGTCATTATGCTCTTGATGGTTAAGCTTTTGTCGATCTTTGCTCGCTCGCTCTCTCGCTCTCGCTCTCGCTCTCTCACTAGAGAGAGAGAAATTCAATAAAAGTGTCAAGATATTACCTGCACTTAGTACGTTCTCAACTATTACCATGGGTCGGGAAGAACTGGTTGTTGTCACACCAGACACTAGGTGTTACATCTGCCACTTTCTAAAACACCTAGTGGAATGTACGTGTTGAAAAGCAAAAGCCAGCATTCCTCCGCTTAGCACAAGTTTACTGCACGGTGCCACTATTGGCACTGTGAATGATGCAGGAGCTGTTGTTGGTCAGGTTCACCACGGATGGGCATGACAAGTAACTGGAGGGGTGACGGTGTGGACACAACCTCACCCTTGGATCAAGAATAGCCAGTGAAAGACACGGTTTTTTCCCCCAAATAGAGCATATTATACCACGCCACATCTCGCCATTCCATACAAAACAATCCCATATTGTACCAAGCTATCCCATACTACTGCAAACCATCATCCCATACTATACCAAGCTATCACATTCTATTGCAAACCATCATCCCATACTATAACAATCTATCACATTCTATTGCAAACCATCATCCCATACTATACCAAGCTATCACATTCTATTGCAAACCATCATCCCATACTATACCAAGCTATCCCATTCTATTGCAAACCATCATCCCATACTATACCAAGCTATCACATTCTATTGCAAACCATCATCCCATACTATACCAATCTATCACATTCTATTGCAAACCATCATCCCATACTATACCAAGCTATCACATTCTATTGCAAACCATCATCCCATACTATACCAAGCTATCCCATTCTATTGCAAACCATCCCATGCTAAACAGACCTATACTAAATATCAACATAAAACACCAAGTAATTAAATACCATGCAACATCATATGACTACACAACACCATGCACTACGTTATGTCTGAACATCTACGACTACAAGTGAGAAAAAACATCTTTGAGAGCACTACAGGCAGTATAAACCTTAATGAAAAAATAATCTACTAGCAGTGTATTTCTGAAAAAAAAAATGAAAAAAATTAATTCTCTGGGTGCCAAGAAAAGATATTCCTGTGCCAGCTGCACCAGAGACCTGTTGGCACTCAGGTTTTGTTTCTTTTATGAAAGAATCAAATGAAATGCAGCATACATTTGGAGAGCACAGTGGAATGAGCGGTATTTACAGACTCGGATATCGGGGTAACTACGAGACAACAGCTTAAATGCTGTTCACTGTTAAAATGAACTTGAAGTGACGGAAGTAAGGAAGTGGCTGGAGGTCCGTGTAGGCAGCTTCAACAGCCTCCACCTGCAGCAACACGTCACATCAGTCAGGTCAAATGTCTTTCAATCATGACATTAGTGTGCGCATGTATAAGACACGTTCTCAAGCATCACTTAGGTGATAAACAAGAAAACCCTTTAAATGTTTGCAGGAAGACAAGCAACGCCACTCCCATAGGCCTGGCAGTACGCCAGATACCAGCAACGCCAAACTAAACATCTGATACTCAAATAAACAACTACGTACCCAGACATGAACTTTGCAATATGCCAAAAAAAAACAATCTATCTTGACTATATACACTGTAAAATACGTAGTTACTGTACTTAACATGTAGCGAATATTTCGTACAAGGGTGTATTTTGTAAGGGTGTATAAAAACTGTACGCAAACACTTCACTAAGTAGATGTAGGAAAGAGACAAATTTGTGTTGCTAACATAAATCTTTAGAGGATATCGCCACCCTCAAAGAATTATTCATAACTCTCTACTCACAGCTTGTGCAACTGATGAAAAATGAACCAGGAACCTTAAAGGTTTAGTAACAGTTTCTAACTCTTGTATATGTGTGTGTGTGATATATATATATTATATATATATATATATATATATATATATATATATATATATATATATATATATATATATATATATATATATATATATATATATATATATATATATATATATATATATACATACAAGAGAGAGAGAGAGCAAACAGGTGAACCATATTGTTGAACCGATGCAATAAACTAGGGACTAGAGAAAGACATGACAAACTGAAGACAAACATGTAGGAAGCACCCACAAAAATACAGTGAGCAAACACAGATGTTGACACAGTAGATGAAGCTGAGACAGAAACTGGTGTTAGGCCAGTTAAAGCCAGGCCTGGACACAGACATCACACAGAGTTCAAGTGAAAACTTCTGTGCCTACTCAAACTGACTTCATTTTTCAACACGGAATAAATCAGCTGTCCACACAGACCCGGTGATAATCAATAAGGAACAGTCGCGATGGTTCAAGTTGTCTTTAGAAACGGACAGTTTGGAAAAATGTATGGAACCTGCAGACGCGATCATCGAAAGAATCGCAGTGAGCATGAAGATAAATGTCATTACACAAACTATAAATGCTTCCACCCACTAATATGCCATGGATCGCTAAATAAGAAGCAATACTACATTTAAGGCAGCCAATCAGCAGACTCTGACCCATAGACTGCAAAGAGCTGTCGTGGCGTTTATTAAGAATACCCGAAACCCCTCAACTTGTACTCCCCAGAGTGCAAGCAAGAAAGATATATCATAATTTACACCTGGAGGGACTGCTTCTAAATTTGCGCAATTAAAATCATTCCTTAAGAGAGCAGGAGTCATTAATGAAAATTAGTGAGGCAATAAATACACAGAAATAAATAAATATGAAGGGTCCAAGGCTTTTCAACACTTCAAATATAAGAGATATCTCCAGGGCATGGGGAGACAACGCCTAGCTTCGGCTAGGTACCCATACTTATCGGGGTCTAGCTGTGTGGTGAAAGTACTGTGTATTTTAATGCAAAGTACTACTCAGGTTCGAATCCTGTATTGGACGGAGATGATTTTTATAAATAATTTCGCTCGTTTGCGTAGCGTTAAGCATATATACTATCTCTCTCTCTCTCTATATATATATATGTGTATATGTGTGTGTGTGTGTGTGTGTGTGTGTGGTGTGTGTGTGTGTGTGTGTGTGTGTGTGTGTGTGTGTGTGTGTGTGTGTGTGTGTGTGTGTGTGTGTGTGTGTGTGTGTGTGTGTGTGTGTGTGTGTGTGTGTGTGTGTGTGTGTGTGTGTGTGTCATCATTCTGAACCTAACGAAAAAAATATATTTCATTGTGTTTGTTTATTAAATTATTGTAAACTTATGTAAAATATATTTAGTTGGATTAGGCTAAATTAAATTGCGCTTGTTATAATAAGGTTAGGTAAGTTTTCTAAGGTTCTTTTGGTACAAAATTATTAATTTTCACATTAACATAAATGAAAAAAAATATATATCTTTAAACGAACAAGAGAAAATTTTAGAAAGGATTTAATTTTAAACGTGTTCTTGCTAACTGACCAATTTTACCTATTCGGCATGACACACACCCGTGTCAGTGCCTGTGTGTGTTCTTCCTGGTACACACTAAGTTGGACACTCATATCAAGGTTAAGACTGAGTAAGCAGTTATAGGAGCAGAACTACGCTCCTGGTGTTCCGTCTTTGTGTTAGTTTCGTAATTATATATTCACGATAAAGCACTAAACTCTTAGGGGGCTCATACAGCGAGTGAGGGGTCATACAGCGAGGGGTCATACAGCGAGTGAGGGGTCATACAGCGAGTGAGGGGTCATACAGCGAGTGAGGGGTCATACAGCGAGTGAGGGGTCATACAGCGAGTGAGGGGTCATACAGCGAGTGAGGGGTCATACAGCGAGTGAGGGGTCATACAGCGAGTGAGGGGTCACACAGCGAGTGAGGGGTCACACAGCGAGTGAGGGGTCACACAGCGAGTGAGGGGTCATACAGCGAGTGAGGGGTCATACAGCGAGTGAGGGGTCATACAGCGAGTGAGGGGTCATACAGCGAGTGAGGGGTCACACAGCTAGTGAGGGGTCATACAGCGAGTGAGGGGTCATACAGCGAGTGAGGGGTCACACAGCTAGTGAGGGGTCATACAGCGAGTGAGGGGTCATACAGCGAGTGAGGGGTCATACAGCGAGTGAGGGGTCACACAGCTAGTGAGGGGTCATACAGCGAGTGAGGGGTCACACAGCTAGTGAGGGGTCACACAGCTAGTGAGGGGTCACACAGCTAGTGAGGGGTCACACAGCTAGTGAGGGGTCATACAGCGAGTGAGAAACGGGATGTTATCAGATATGGTGTAAGGAGAGGGTAGGGCAGCTACAAATCCTAAGCTCAAGAGGTCTTCACTAGCATCAAGGTCTACCGTCTCTCTTCAAGAGAATTTATAATGATTCTTACTGTCGTGTACTTACATCATCACTCGGCAACTATTGTAAACGTGTGCCTTTGATTTTTTTTACACTGTTGCTAACTTTAAGAGATTTACCCATTCAACTTTTCTCCTAGTCTCTGGTGAGAGGTTATCATGTCACCTTCCCTTCTTCTCTCCTTCTGTCTTCCAACATCATTTTTTAGTGTCTTCAGCCTAACCTAACCTAACTCAAGATTCATTAATTTTCTAATCCAATTGGCGTATTTAGTAGAATCACGTCACTTGCTGCCAGTGTAACACCGACCGCCTGCCCGGACCCTCTGTCTTGGTTCACCACAGCGAGACAAGAGTCCACCTCCCAGTTCCATCAGAAAGAGTTTTATATGAAACACAAGAGTAGGTGCAAAACAACACACACAAATCATTAACACTAAACAGAATAAAAAAAAAGATTGTCATCACCTATTCTAAGATCGAATGGAAAAATAAATAGGGCCAAAACAAGACATGCCCCAAAAGCAGCACATGCTTGGTTGGTAGCGCGCTCGACTCTCATACCGAGTGTCCGCCGTTCGATTCCAGGCGAGGTGAAAATGTTGGGCATGTTTCTTTACACCTGCTTTCCCTGTTCACCTAACAGAAAGTAGGTACCTGGGTGTTAGTCGACTGTTGTGGGTCGCATCCCGGGGGTATGTAGTATACCTCAGATAGGGCTGGGCTTTGAAATGAGCTGAGATAGGATAACAGCTCTTAGCCTATAAAACTGATGTATAAAAATAAAATAATATTAAGGCAAGAGAATAAGCCAGTACTGTGGTTGTCAGCGTGGTTGCAGGCTTTTGGTACAAGCAGCAACCAATACCTGTTTCCTTTAATACTTGGCTTTCAGGTGGGAAACGTGAAGTAATGTCCTTCACAATTTACAGTGTACACTAGGTTGCACTTATATGTTGAAGATTTAAGACACACAAAGGTTAGATATACCATTATCAAAGTCGTTAGACACAATTTTCTCATAAAAGAGTAAGGAGTATACTGGTTCATAGCCAAAAGAAACTTGGATTAAAAATATATATATGCATACATAACCCTATATACGTAAAATAAAGTCCCCTCGTCCAAACATATAAATAATTCATCATTCAGACATTATATGTCGTGCCGAATAGGTAAAATTGGTCAATTAGCAAGAAATCATTTAAAATTAAGTCCTTTCTAAAACTTGATCTTATACGTTTAAAGATATATTTTTTTTCATTTATGTTAATGTAAAAATTAATAATTCTGTACCAAAAGAGCCTTAGAAAACTTGCCTAACCTTATTATAACAAGCGCAATTTAATTTAGCTTAATCCAACTAAACATATTTTAGATAAGTTTACAATAATTTAATAATAAACAAACACAATGAAATATATGTTTTTTCGTTAGGTTCAGAATTATTTTTGCTAAATTATTGCAAAATTATTGGGAAATTATTGCAAAATTATTGCGAAATTGCGAAATTATTGCAAGACGAGCAAACGCTCGTCTTGTCTTATTCGGCAAGACGAACGTTTGCTATTTAAGCCAAAATCGCAAGTTTCACCTATTCGGCACGACATAATATATATAACAGGACTCGATTCTGGTACTGGGGACCGTCAAGATTCCCAGGCAGCCCTCTTATCTACTCAGCCACACAAATGCTACATAAGCTGGGCAGCCTGGTGCACAAGCCATGTTTCTTTCCCAGCCCGGGCAAGTCAGTGAGCCTCACAGCATAGATAAAAACACCCAGTACACTTTTGTATCATCATTTGCAGATGACACTAAAATAAGCATGAAAGTCACTACGGTAGAGGACACTGAAAAATTACAGAACGACATAAGCAGGGTATCCCAGTGGGCAGTGGAGAACAACATGACGTTCAATGGTGATAAGTTTCAGCTGCTTAGGTATGGAAAGAATGAAGAACTCAAAAGGAACACTATATACAAAACTCAAGAGGGTCATCAAATAGAACGAAAGAAACACGTAAAAGACCTGGGAATAATTATGTTAGCTGACCTTTCTTTTAAAGACCATAACAAGACAAAGATCACGACGGGGTGGGTACTGAGAACTTTCAAAACAAGGGAAATAATGCCGATGGTGACACTCTTCAAATTACTAGTGCTCCCTCACTTAGAATATTGCTTAGTGCTGACGGCCCCGTTCAGGGCAGGAGAAATATCAGAGCTGGAACAAATAGAGATCGTTTACGGCTCACAGTGAAGCACCTAAATTACTGGGAACGCCTTCAAGTCTTGAACATGTACTCACTGGAGCGAAGGAGAGAGAGATACATGATAATATATACCTGGAAAGTACTTGAGGGCCTGGTCCCAAATCTGCACACGGCCATAACATACTGGAGTGAGAGATATGGGAGGAAGTGTAAAATAAACCCAGTGAGGAGCAGGGGTGCGGTGGGGACAATAAGGGAGCACTGTATCAACATACGGGGTCCCAGACTATTCAACATCTTTTCAGAAGATATCAAACACTGCTGGAGCAAGTGTAGAAGCCTTCAAGAGGAAACTGGACAAGTATCTTCACCAGGTGCCAGATCAACCAGGCTGTGATGGATATGTGGGGCAGCGGGCCTCCAGCACCAACAACCTGGTTGACCAGGCAAGCACCAGACGAGCCTGGCCCATGGCCGGACTCAAGAGAGTAGATAGACTCTCGAAACTCTTCAAAGGTATATCAAAGGTAAAGGTAAGGTGGCCACGGGAAGCTACTTTCTTCACATACTTTCGCTCGAGGAACGCAGAAATCTCCTCCCGGACCCAGAAGTATGAGTGGGCAACTCTTCCCTCTCAAGGGATCACACACACACACACACACACACACACACACACACACACACACACACATCATTAGTAAGCATAACTGTCCTCACACAATATTATCTCGGAAAAGTAACCACACAGAGTATTATTTTCCCTGGCATGAGGCTAACAATGTAACCGCGGTACTAGTTTATAAGTAACAGGGTCAACACATAACAGTACATATATATATATATATATATATATATATATATATATATATATATATATATATTATATATATATATATATATATATATATATATATCCTGGTGAGGCTTTGGGTACCCAGCATATACGTTGTTTTACAGTGTTCTTGACGGCACACACATTATGTACATAAAGTGTATATTTAACCTAGGATAACCAAATATAATAAATCAGTGTGACTTATTTGCATTGGGTTGGCGGCAGTGGCAGCGGCAGCGGTGGCAGTGGCAGTGGCAACGGCGGTGGCAGCGGCGGTGGCATTGGCAGCGGCGGTGGCATTGGCAGCGGCGGTGGCAGTGGCAGCGGCGGTTTTGTTTACTAGAAACAGGAAAGCGTCTCCTGACACACTGGTCTTGAGCGTATCATGAACGACTGTTTAGCCTTTGCTTTACCTGGAGTCTCTTCCGGATGTCACCTCCCCCTCTGCCCGGTCCCAGACCAGGCCTCCAGGTTGCTAGCCTGATCGATCAGGCTATTAGTGCCCGCCGCCGGCTGTTCAACGTATGCATTACAAACCGGCTTATCAGCAACTGTCTTGATGAATCTGTCTATTTCCATCTTGAAGACAGATAGGGGCTTGTTAGTAACCCCCCATGCATGAATGGAGGGTGTTGAGTCGTGGTCCCTTAACACTTATAGAGCTCTCTCTCTGTGTACTCATCGCTCTCCGGCTTTTCACTGGAGGTATCCTGCACCGTCTGCCAAGCTACTTGTCTTCATAAATAGTAATTTTGATGTGCAGGTTTGGGACCAATCCCTCCAGTATATTACAGGTGTAGATTATGATGCATCTTTCTCGCCTACGTTCTAGGCGAGAAAGATGCATTATAGTCTACACCTGGAAGATACTGGAAGGACTGGTCACACACCAGCACAAACACAAATAACTACATATAAAAACAAAGAGGCTTGGCAGACGAGACATTTAGCTGGTAACCACATATTAAATATTTTCACACCGTTTAGAAAAAAAATACTTTACCACTTCCTAAGATATTATCTTTGTGTATGTCCCACAAAATTATCTTTCTTACCGTCGTGTGGGGGGGGAGTGTGGTGTGTGTGTGGAGAGAGAAGAGAGAGAGAGAAGAGAGAGAGAGAAAGAGAGAGAAGAGAGAGAGAGAGAGAGAGAAGAGAGAAGAGAGAAAGAGAGAAAGAGAGAGAGAGAAGAGAGAAAGAGAGAAAGAGAGAAGAGAGAAGAGAGAGAGAAGAGAGAAAGAGAGAAAGAGAGAAGAGAGAAAGAGAGAAAGAGAGAAAAGAGAGAAAGAGAGAAAGAGAGAGAGAAGAGAGAGAAAGAGAAGAGAGAGAGAGAGAAAGAGAGAAAGAGAAAGAGAAGAGAGAAAGAGAGAAGAGAGAGAAAGAGAGAGAGAAAGAGAGAGAGAAGAGAGAAAGAGAGAAGAGAGAAGAGAGAGAGAAGAGAAGAGAAGAGAAAGAGAGAGAGAGAGAGAGAGAGAGAGAGAGAGAGAGAGAGAGAGAGAGAGAGAGAGAGAGAGAGAGAGAGAGAGAGAGAGAGAGAGAGAATCTGAAGCACTGGGCTGGAACCTGCTACTTGGAGGACGGGTTGCAACATCAGTAGGTAGCCCCACGAGAGAGCTACTTCCCTAAGGGAAGTGACCCCTGCACCCTGAGAGCCGGTTAGTACAGTGTTATCTCTTGGTGTTGGTGGCTCGTACCCGCGGGCAGCTGCCAGAACAAGGCTACCAGGGCTACATGTGTCTTGGCAAGACCTTACAACGGGAAGAGACGGGGGCAGAGAGCCAGGGGATGGGAGGGAGGAGGGAGGGAAAGAGAAAAGACAAGAACAGAGGGAAGGAGAGGGGGATGGAGGAAGTGCAGGAGAGAGGGAGCAAAATGAAAAAAGGGAGGAAGTATGTGAAGAAAGAGAAGTGAGGAAGAGTAGATGTCGAAGGAGTAGCACAAGAAAAAAAAGGGGGGGACACATCATACGGAAGAAATAATGTTTTCGTAATTTAGATTTAAGCAAAATCGAAGACAATGAAAATAAGAGCAGAACACGGGCGGAGAAAACTTGACAAATAAGAAAGCAAAAGAAAGTATGTAAGAGATTAGGAACTGCAAAACACACACAATTACATGAGAACATTAAACTCAAGACATCAACACTTTAGTTTCAACAGTGACATGTACTGTGACCATATCAACAGTGACATCTGTGACCATATCAACAGTGACACCTACTGTGTGTATGTGTGTACTCGCCTAGTTCACCTAGTTGTGGTTGCAGGGGTCGAGACATAGCTCCTGGCCCCGCCTCTTCACTGGCCGCTACTGGGTCACTCTCCCTGCGCCATGAGCTTTATCATACCTCTTCTTAAAGCTGTGTATGGAACCTGCCTCCACTACATCGCTTCCCAAGCTATTCCACTTCCCGACTACTCTGTGACTGAAGAAATACTTCCTAACATCCCTGTGATTCATCTGAGTCTTCAACTTCCAACTGTGTCCCCTTGTTGCTGTGTCCCATCTTTGGAACATTCTGTCTCTGTCAACCTTGTCAATTCCTCTCAGTATTTTATATGTCGTTATCATGTCCCCCCTATCTCTCCTGTCCTCCAGTGTCGTCAGGTCGATTTCCCTTAACCTCTCATCGTAGGACATACCCCTTAGCTCCGGGACTAGTCTTGTTGCAAACCTTTGCACTTTCTCTAGTTTCTTTACGTGCTTGGATAAATGTGGGTTCCAAACTGGTGCTGCATACTCCAGTATGGGCCTAACATACACAGTGTACAGGGTCCTGAACGATTCTTTATTAAGATGTCGGAATGCTGTTCTTAGGTTTGCTAGGCGCCCGTATGCTGCAGCAGTTATTTGGTTGATGTGCGCCTCAGGAGATGTGCCTGGTGTTATACTCGCCCCAAGATCTTTTTCCTTGATTGAAGTTTGTAGTCTATGGCCCCCTAGACTGTACTCCGTCTGCGGTCTTCTTTGCCCTTCCCCAATCTTCATGACTTTGCACTTGGTTGGGTTGAACTCCAGGAGCCAATTGCTGGACCAGGCTTGCAGCCTATCCAGATCCCTTTGTAGTTCTGCCTGGTCCTCTTCCGATTGAATTCTTCTCATCAACTTCACATCATCTGCAAACAGGGACACTTCGGAGTCTATTCCTTCCGTCATGTCGTTCACAAACACCAGAAACAGCACCGGTCCTAGGACTGACCCCTGTGGAACCCCACTCGTCACCGGCGCCCACTCTGACACCTCGCCACGGACCATGACTCGCTGCTGTCTTCCTGACAGGTATTCCCTGATCCATTGTAGTGCCTTCCCTGTTATCCCTGCCTGGTCCTCCAGCTTCTGCACTAATCTCTTGTGTGGGACTGTGTCAAACGCCTTCTTACAGTCCAAGAATATGCAATCTACCCACCCCTCTCTCTCTTGTCTTACTGCTGTCACCCTGTGTGTGTGTGTATGTGTGCGTGTGTGTGTGTGTGTAGGTAGATTGTGTGAAGGTTAAAACTGTATACACTCACACTACACCCTAGTGACTGTAGTGGCAGACACTCAACACTACACCATAGTGACTGTAGTGGCAGACACTCAACACTACACCATAGTGACTGTAGTGGCAGACACTCAACACTACACCATAGTGACTGTAGTGGCAGACACTCAACACTACACCATAGTGAATGTAGTGGCAGACACTCACACTACACCATAGTGACTGTAGCGACAGACACTCAACACTACACCTTAGTGAGTGGGAGTGATCATGACAGAGGATCTCACCTTCAAGGACCATAACACTGTAGCAATCGCATCTGCCAGAAAAATTACAGGATGGATAATGAGAACCTTCAAAACCAGGGATGCCAAGCCCATGTTGACACTTTTCAGGTCGCTTATTCTATCTAGGCTGGAATATTGCTGCACACTAACTGCACCTTTCAAGGCAGGTGAAATTGCTGACCTAGAAAATGTACAGAGAACCTTCACAGCACGCATAACTGCAATAAACCACCTCAATTACTGGGAACGCTTGAAGTTCCTAAACCTGTACTCCCTGGAACGCAGGCGGGAGAGATACATTATACATTATTATATACACTTGGAAAATCCTAGAGGGATTAGTACCAAACTTGCACACGAGAGTCACTCCCTACGAAAGCAAAAGACTCGGCAGACGATGTAACATCCCCCAATGAAACGCAGGGGTGCCACTAGCACGTTGAGAGAACACAATGTGTCAGGGGCCCAAGACTGTTCAACTGCCTCCCAGCATACGTAAGGGGGATTACCAATAGACCCCTGGCTGTCTTCAAGCAGGCACTGGACAGGCACCTAAAGTCGGTGCCTGACCAGCCAGTCTGTGGTTCGTACGTTGGACTGCGTGCGGCCAGCAGTAACATTCTGGTTGATCAGGCTCATATCCAACATGAGGCCTGGTCACAGACCGGGCCGCAGGGGCGTTGACCCCTGGAATTCTCTCCAGGTAAACAACTGTCACATTGTTGCAGCTACAGCAACTGTCACATTGTTGCAGCTACAGCAACTGTCACATTGTTGCAGCTACAGCAACTGTCACATTGTTGCAGCTACAGCAACTGTCACATTGTTGCAGCTACAGCAACTGTCACATTGTTGCAGCTACAGCAACTGTCACATTGTTGCAGCTACAGCAACTGTCACATTGTTGCAGCTACAGCAACTGTCACATTGTTGCAGCTACAGCAACTGTCACATTGTTGCAGCTACAGCAACTGTCACATTGTTGCAGCTACAGCAACTGTCACATTGTTGCAGCTACAGCAACTGTCACATTGTTGCAGCTACAGCAACTGTCACATTGTTGCAGCTACAGCAACTGTCACATTGTTGCAGCTACAGCAACTGTCACATTGTTGCAGCTACAGCAACTGTCACATTGTTGCAGCTACAGCAACTGTCACATTGTTGCAGCTACAGCAACTGTCACATTGTTGCAGCTACTGCAACTGTCACATTGTTGCAGCTACTGCAACTGTCACATTGTTGCAGCTACAGCAACTGTCACATTGTTGCAGCTACAGCAACTGTCACATTGTTGCAGCTACAGCAACTGTCACATTGTTGCAGCTACAGCAACTGTCACATTGTTGCAGCTACAGCAACTGTCACATTGTTGCAGCTACAGCAACTGTCACATTGTTGCAGCTACAGCAACTGTCACATTGTTGCAGCTACAGCAACTGTCACATTGTTGCAGCTACAGCAACTGACACATTGTTGCAGCTACAGCAACTGACACATTGTTGCAGCTACAGCAACTGACACATTGTTGCAGCTACAGCAACTGACACATTGTTGCAGCTACAGCAACTGACACATTGTTGCAGCTACAGCAACTGTCACATTGTTGCAGCTACAGCAACTGTCACATTGTTGCAACTACAGCAACTGTCACATTGTTGCAGCTACAGCAACTGTCACATTGTTGCAGCTACAGCAACTGTCACATTGTTGCAGCTACAGCAACTGTCACATTGTTGCAGCTACAGCAACTGTCACATTGTTGCAGCTACAGCAACTGTCACATTGTTGCAGCTACAGCAACTGTCACATTGTTGCAGCTACAGCAACTGTCACATTGTTGCAGCTACAGCAACTGTCACATTGTTGCAGCTACAGCAACTGTCATTGTTGCAGCTACAGCAACTGTCATATTGTTGCAGCTACAGCAACTGTCATTTTGTTGCAGCTACAGCAACTGTCATTTTGTTGCAGCTACAACAACTGTCATTTTGTTGCAGCTACAACAACTGTCATTTTGTTGCAGCTACAGCAACTGTCATTTTGTTGCAGCTACAGCAACTGTCATTTTGTTGCAGCTACAGCAACTGTCATTGTTGCAGCTACATCAACTGTCATTTTGTTGCAGCTACAGCAACTGTCATTTTGTTGCAGCTACAGCAACTGTCATCGTTGCAGCTACAACAACAATCACACTGACTTACATTCCTACAATTCCCTCACAGCTGCCACGCCCACTCTTCCCCTCCTTCCTCCCAAACATCTCCACCCTCCTGTACCTCACTACTTTCGGTTCTCCTCCCATCTGTAACTCCACCCCCATGAGTACGTACACCCCGTATGTACGTCCTCCTCTTCGTAACACCACCCTTTTGTACCAACACGTTTTGTTCGTCCACCCATCCCCCTGCACCTTTAACACCTGGTATAAACTGTACAAGAAAGGTATACAATACCGACAATATGAAATTAAGACACATGTGCAACATCTGGGTATCTTTATAGTAAACGTTTCGCCATCCAGTGGCTTTATCAATACAAAATCCTAGGACATAATATGAAGAGAGTAGAACTATATACAAAAGATGAGGTAATCAGTCCCTCGGCCTTGGAATTGGTGTATTCAGCACCGTAGGTCTGGAGATTATGAAGACCAGGTTAGGAGGCTTGACCTTAAATAGGCGACAGCTGAATGGGACGGGTAGCAGACGAGGGCATAGTCACTGGTAGGCGGGATTCCCCAATGTAAGTCATACCCAAAGAGATGGGTTAGTTGTAGTAGTAGTCGTAGCCGTGAAGAAGGTTATGTGCAGGTCCTCAGAATCGACTCCATGATGTTGCTGTCTGACAAGTTGTACAAGAAAGGTATACAATACCGACAATATGAAATTAAGACATATGTGCAACTATAAAGATACCCAGATGTTGCACATGTGTCTTAATTTCATATTGTCGGTACTAAGCCTTGTCAGTGGTTCATGCTTTGAGGTTTAATTCTACTAACAAAATACAACGACCACAAGTCGAATATATATGGGACCTAAAATTGTTAGTGTTAATACTTAGTCTCAAATTTGCTTACAGAAAACGAATGTACTTTCTTTGTTTTTGGAATAGTTATGACGATACTAACCATTACAAAATCAAAGAATGGCCGGCAAGAAAAGACCCCTATTTTTTCCACCATTACATATAAAAACTTTATAAAGGCTATTCCTATCAAAATTGACCCCATTGGAGCTGGCTTTATGGGAAGTTTTAAAACAGGTTGTCCAGAACGTCCTAGGAAGGCAGAGAGCCGATAATTATACCGAGTTAGTGCAAAACATGACAGAAGATTATAGAGCACTGGGTTGCCGCATGTCCTTGAAAATGCACTTTCTTCATACACATCAGGACTTCTTTCCCACCAATCTTGGTTTGCTGTTAATGATGAGCATAGTGAAAGATTTCTTCAGGACATTAGTAAAATGGAGGTAGGCTATCAGGAGCATTTCAATCCCAGCATGATGGGGGACTACTGCTGATTTCTTCACTGACACGGGGAATGAGGCGAGGAAGAGCGTGGTAGAGGTTGAGGAAGGGAGAGCTGGAGTTTGGTAGTGAATTATGGCACAAAATGGCGCTGCGACCAGTACTGGGGTTGGTGCTTCTGGACACAACTATTAGTCATAAACGTAAAGCCAAATACTTAAAACGTTTTAAAATATTTTCTATTTCCAGTGAGAACATTTTGCTTAATGTCCTTACTGTTGCTGCAAATTGGGAACATGTATAAAAAAAACTAAATTATATGTTTTCCAGTAACTAAAAATTCTGACGTGTTAGCTCAATTTGGAATCAACCTGTTCATTTTATATAAAAACACATTTTTCTCATTAGCAAACAATATATTTTTGTTGTTGTCTAGTGTAATTCAGTGTCCAAATATCATTACTTATTGGTATACAATAACGACAAGATGAATTAAGACACATGCAACATCTGAGTATCTTTATTCAAAGACGTTTCGCCCACCAGTGGTTTTATCACTGTAATACCGTGGTATCTGAAGGTATCTCTAGTTTTAACACCTTCAAATAACCTGTGCAGTGAAGTGACAACGCCACTGGTTGGCGAAACGTCTTCAAATATAGATACCCAATTGTTGCTTAATTGTCTAATTACTCACCAATATGGTATTCCACATTTTCTCGGTAATCTCTACAACCATCGTCTCCCTCACCAGTAATTTCCTTCGTTTCGATACATATAGTGACCAGTTCCCATAACTTAGAAGTCAGAGCTATGTCTAGTGACATGATAGAAGTGTTCAAGGTCCCAAGACCGAAACGTTTTTTAATATGTCCTAGTTTTTGTTCACGTGTCTATTTAAACCACTATACACCTTTGTGCACATACTGTCAACTGAGTTAAACTCTTAATGTTTAAACACTGAGTAATATACGTGTGTGTATATATTCTGTCAGAGTAAACTCTGTATATATACACTGAGCTGTACAATGTATATAGCCTGTCATCAGGGTGTTTACATACCTGGGTGTGTAGTAAGAGCGCAGTAGAGCTCCTGTAATACATGTAATTCATAAGGTAGTGAACATTAGAGTAAAGCAGTATTGAACTATGGTCCTTCATGTCACTACACACTTCCTTTCAAGCTGCAGTAGTTCACTACTACCCTTCTTGCACTTTAGTTGTAGTCACCATTTATATTAACCAGCGTTCTTACTATTATCTATTCTCCAGGATGTATTTTATACTATATATTTACTATTATTCTCCTGGATATATTATCCAATGTATATTCTCTTCTTCTAGGAAATATATTCTCAAGAAACTTTTCTCCAGGATATATTCTCAAGGATCTATTTTCTGGGAAATATTCAAGGATCTATTCCCTAGTATATACAGCGTTATCCACTACATATATTCACCATTATCTATTTTCCTAGATATATAGTCAAGACCCTGATCTCCAGGATACATTCGCCAGTTTATATTCACCAGGATATATTCTCCAGGAACTGTTCACTACCACATGAAATTCATTTATTTATTTATTCCAAGGAAATGCTGCATTATTATTCCACTTCAAACCGACACTAGCTGTGTTAGGTTAATCGTGCACTACATGCTAACATTTTGCAGCTACAGCAAATCAAATAAGTTAGTTTTTAGCGGTGCCGCTTTAGTGGCTAGTTTATCGTGCGCCCCATGCTCCTCCTATGAGAGGCTAGTTTATCGTGCGCACCATGCTCCTCCTATGAGAGGCTAGTTTATCGTGCGTCCCATGCTCCTCCTATGAGAGGCTAGTTTATCGTGCGCACCATGCTCCTCCTATGAGAGGCTAGTTTATCGTGCGTCCCATGCTCCTCCTATGAGAGGCTAGTTTATCGTGCGCACCATGTTCATCCTATGAGAGGCTAGTTTATCGTGCGCCCCATGCTCATCCTATGAGAGGCTAGTTTATCGTGCGCACCATGCTCATCCTATGAGAGGCTAGTTTATCGTGCGCCCATGTTCATCCTATGAGAGGCTAGTTTATCGTGCGCACCATGCTCATCCTATGAGAGGCTAGTTTATCGTGCGCCCTATGCTCCTCCTATGAGAGGCTAGTTTATCGTGCGCCCATGCTCCTCCTATGAGAGGCTAGTTTATCGTGCGCCCCATGCTCCCTCCTATGAGAGGCTAGTTTATCGTGCGCCCATGCTCATCCTATGAGAGGCTAGTTTATCGTGCGCCCATGTTCATCCTATGAGAGGCTAGTTTATCGTGCGCCCCATGCTCATCCTATGAGAGGCTAGTTTATCGTGCGCCCCATGCTCATCCTATGAGAGGCTGTTTATCGTGCGCCCATGCTCATCCTGAGAGCTGTTTATCGTGCGCCCCATGCTCATCCTATGAGAGGCTAGTTTATCGTGCGCACCATGCTCATCCTATGAGGCTAGTTTATCGTGCGCACCATGCTCCTCCTATGAGAGGCTAGTTTATCGTGCGCCCCATGCTCATCCTATGAGAGGCTAGTTTATCGTGCGCACCATGCTCATCCTATGAGAGGCTTGTTTATCGTGCGCCCATGCATCCTATGAGATGCTTGTTTATCGTGCGCCCCATGCTCATCCTATGAGAGCTGTTTATCGTGCGCACCATGCTCATCCTGAGAGGCTAGTTTATCTTGCGCCCCATGCTCCTCCTATGAGAGGCTTGTTTATCGTGCGCCCCATGCTCATCCTATGAGAGGCTAGTTTATCGTGCGCACCATGCTCATCCTATGAGAGGCTAGTTTATCGTGCGCCCCATGTTCATCCTATGAGAGGCTAGTTTATCGTGCGCACCATGCCATCCTATGAGAGCTGTTTATCGTGCGCCCATGCCCTCTATGAGAGGCTAGTTTATCGTGCGCCCATGCTCATCCTATGAAGGCTGTTTATCTGGCACCATGCTCTCCTATGAGAGCTAGTTTATCGTGCGCCCCATGCTCATCCTATGAGAGGCTAGTTTATCGTGCCATGCTCTCCTATGAAGGCTGTTTATCGTGCGCCCCATGCTCCTCCTATGAGAGGCTAGTTTATCGTGCGCACCATGCTCATCCTAAAAAAAAAAAAAAAAAAAAAAAAAAAAAAAAAAAAAAAAAAAAATCGTCGCCTGTCCCTATGAGAGGCTAGTTTATCGTGCGCACCATGTTCATCCTATGAGAGGCTAGTTTATCGTGCGCCCCATGCTCATCCTATGAGAGGCTAGTTTATCGTGCGCACCATGCTCATCCTATGAGAGGCTAGTTTATCGTGCGCACCATGTTCATCCTATGAGAGGCTAGTTTATCGTGCGCACCATGCTCATCCTATGAGAGGCTAGTTTATCGTGCGCCCATGCTCCTCCTATGAGAGGCTAGTTTATCGTGCGCCCCATGCTCATCCTATGAGAGGCTAGTTTATCGTGCGCACCATGCTCCTCCTATGAGAGGCTAGTTTATCGTGCGCACCATGCTCATCCTATGAGAGGCTAGTTTATCGTGCGCCCCATGTTCATCCTATGAGAGGCTAGTTTATCGTGCGCCCCATGCTCATCCTATGAGAGGCTAGTTTATCGTGCGCCCTATGCTCCTCCTATGAGAGGCTAGTTTATCGTGCACCCCATGCTCATCCTATGAGAGGCTAGTTTATCGTGCGCACCATGTTCATCCTATGAGAGGCTAGTTTATCGTGCGCCCCATGTTCATCCTATGAGAGGCTAGTTTATCGTGCGCCCCATGCTCATCCTATGAGAGGCTAGTTTATCGTGCGCCCCATGCTCATCCTATGAGAGGCTAGTTTATCGTGCGCACCATGCTCATCCTGAGAGGCTAGTTTATCGTGCGCCCCATGCTCCTCCTATGAGAGGCTAGTTTATCGTGCGCCCCATGCTCATCCTATGAGAGGCTAGTTTATCGTGCGCACCATGCTCATCCTATGAGAGGCTAGTTTATCGTGCGCCCCATGCTCATCCTATGAGAGGCTAGTTTATCGTGCGCACCATGCTCATCCTATGAGAGGCTTGTTTATCGTGCGCCCCATGCGCATCCTATGAGATGCTTGTTTATCGTGCGCCCCATGCTCATCCTATGAGAGGCTAGTTTATCGTGCGCACCATGCTCATCCTGAGAGGCTAGTTTATCTTGCGCCCCATGCTCCTCCTATGAGAGGCTAGTTTATCGTGCGCCCCATGCTCATCCTATGAGAGGCTAGTTTATCGTGCGCACCATGCTCATCCTATGAGAGGCTAGTTTATCGTGCGCCCCATGTTCATCCTATGAGAGGCTAGTTTATCGTGCGCACCATGCTCATCCTATGAGAGGCTAGTTTATCGTGCCCCATGCTCATCCTATGAGAGGCTAGTTTATCGTGCGCACCATGCTCATCCTATGAGAGGCTAGTTTATCGTGCGCACCATGCTTCATCCTATGAGAGGCTAGTTTATCGTGCGCCCCATGCTCATCCTATGAGAGGCTAGTTTATCGTGCGCCCCATGCTCATCCTATGAGAGGCTAGTTTATCGTGCGCACCATGCTCATCCTATGAGAGGCTAGTTTATCGTGCGCACCATGTTCATCCTATGAGAAGCTAGTTTATCGTGCGCCCCATGCTCATCCTACAGTGGCTAGTTTATCGTGCGCCCCATGCTCATCCTATGAGAGGCTAGTTTATCGTGCGCACCATGCTCATCCTATGAGAGGCTAGTTTATCGTGCGCACCATGTTCATCCTATGAGAGGCTAGTTTATCGTGCGCCCCATGCTCATCCTATGAGAGGCTAGTTTATCGTGCGCACCATGCTCATCCTATGAGAGGCTAGTTTATCGTGCGCCCCATGTTCATCCTATGAGAGGCTAGTTTATCGTGCGCCCATGCTCATCCTATGAGAGGCTAGTTTATCGTGCGCACCATGCTCATCCTATGAGAGGCTAGTTTATCGTGCGCACCATGCTCATCCTATGAGAGGCTAGTTTATCGTGCGCACCATGCTCATCCTATGAGAGGCTAGTTTATCGTGCGCACCATGCTCATCCTATGAGAGGCTAGTTTATCGTGCACCCCATGTTCATCTTATGAGAGGCTAGTTTATCGTGCGCCCCATTTTCATCCTACAGTGGCTAGTTTATCGTTCACCCCATGCTCCTTCTATGAGAGGCTAGTTTATCGTGCGCCCCATGCTCATCCTACAGTGGCTAGTTTATCGTGCGCACCATGCTCCTCTATGAGAGGCTAGTTTATCGTGCGCCCCATGCTCCTTCTATGAGATGCTAGTTTATCGTGCGCCCCATGTTCATCCTACAGTGGCTAGTTTATCGTGCACCCCATGCTCATCCTATAGCTAAAAAAGAGAGGATTACAGAGGTCACAATGGGTCTATCAGATTCCACTCGACATAATTACACCACAAATTAGCTGTGGTTCCTCTTACAAAGGACTCCAAGAGCATGATAAAGTTGATCAGATTTAGATTTTGCAGCATTATCACGAGGGAGCGCTAAACCCGTAGGGATTATACAGCGCCTGTGAGGGGGATGGAAGGCATTCAGGCTTAATTCAGGGAACTGGAGCACAGATCCAATTCCCTAGATCAAGAGCACCACACCAGCATCAAAAAACCTCTCTTGAGGAAAGATTTTGCAACAAAAGTAACTGATTTACTGTGCACTCCATATCCATCCTGTGGAGGGTAGCGCAACATACGGATACACAAAGGGCCCAGGAACTAGGCTCCAAAAGGGTTAACGAAGAGTACATCTGGATTCATATCTACAATTAACTTATCTGTTGGAAGCAAATTGAGGATACTTGCTTAATATATCTGGTAACTTATTTTCATCAATAAGTTACCTAGACATACCATATAGGTTATTATATTGGCTATCTCTATATTGAAAAATGACATGGTGATACCGACAAGATATGGACCAAGACACTTGTGTATAGTTCAGAACATTTATTAAAGGAAACGTTTCGCCACGAGTGTCTTCATTATTACTGAAGAAGCCACTAGCGGCGAAACGTTTCATCTAATAAATGCCCTAAACTGTATACAAGTCTTTTTTCCACTATCTTTATATTATAACTCATTAAGTGATCTATCAAACGTACATTAGCTAAATTAGTATTAGATCAGGAGAATGTTTATCAAACGAGCCGGTGACTTTCCCTTCCTGTATTCAGCCCCATTCCTTACCCTCAGCTCCTTGCGTTTACGTAATGACGAAAGAAAACAGTGTAGATCAACATGATCACATTGACAAAGCTGTACATAGAGTGAAACGATGCCACATTAAAGCCTAGTTTAAGAGAAAAACAAGTGACGGTGTCCAGTTGTATGACGCAAGGATTCACTGAGAGTGGTAGCCGGTGTACAAGACTTCAAGCTTCAGGAGAACGTAGACACACCAAGCAGGAAAATTAAGAGACTCTCTCACTCTCCGATGACTCACAGGCTGGGTCTCCTTCATTCACTCACTCACTCTCGCTCATACACTCCCTCACACTAATTCACTCTCACTTCAACCCCCTTTCCTTGAGGCGATACACGAGTGGGTAGAGCTAAGAGAAAAGGGAAAGAGTGGGTTAAGGGGAAAGAGAAGAGAATGGAAAATAAGAAAATAGGGAAGAGTACTGAGGTGAAGCAAGTGAGGAAGTTGAAGGTGAAGCGGGAAGAATAAAGGAGATCTAGAACGAAAGAAGGGACCAGAGGAAAGAGAAAAAAAAAAGACGAAGAGGATACAGGAAAAATGTGAAAGCAGAAGAGAAGTACAAAGGGGAAGAAGGGGGATGCTGGAGATGAAGGAGGAGGACGGTGAAGGAGAAAAGATATGAAGGAGGAGGAGGAGGAATGTGAAGAAAAAGAGATGAAGGAGAGGAAGGTAGGTGAAGGTAGATAAAATATGGAGAAGAAGGAAGAGGAATGGATAGAGGAAGAGGAATAAGACAGATGAAGATGAAGAGAAGGATAGAGGAAGAGGAATAAGACAGAGGAAGATGAAGAGAAGGATGGAGGAGGAGGGAGACGGAGGATGACGAAGGGGAGGAGGAAGAAGAAGAAGGAAGGAAGGAGGTGAATGAGAAGAACCTTTCTCCCGGCAGCAGCCTCCGTGACGCTTCGGGAAAGATGGCGTCGCCTCCGCCTTTCCGCTTCCGGTGAAGGAACAATGGCGGGTGAGGGCGCGGGTCTCCTGAGGAAGACGACAAGGACCTGTATGTTATTGTTTGGCCTTTGTTCCGCACCTCATTCCGGCTGCGAGACAATGATAGCCCAGAATGATAAGAGATACGCTCCGTGCTCGCTGCCGGGGGAGGCTACCACCTCCAGGGAACAGCCATAATAAACAGACGAGGGGAGTATCCTAAGGTGTTTGTGCCAGGGGGGCCACAGCCCCACGGAACTACCACTAGAAATGTTTCGCAAGAATAAAGAAACGCATATCAAGGATGCAACTCACTCTCTCTTATTCACACAAGGGTTTTACAGGGTTGTTACGAATTCCTACCTTCATTTATAAGCTAAGAGCTGTTACCTACCTTAGCTCATCTGAAAGCCATTTTATTGTATTGAAATATACAAAAAGAAAATAGGATGAAGTTGGGGCCATTTGTGAGCCAGCGATTTCATTTGGTCAACTATTTCATCGATGTTATTATCCTGTACATGTTCCAGACTCGGGTCATTCTAGGAATGATCTCAGATGAAGTGATGTTCTTGAGAAGGGTCCAACCAGAGTGTAGTCGTTGTTCGCTGCCCGTCTTAATGTGTAGAGGCTCTTCTTGGTGACCACGAAGTGGAGCCAAGTGTGGTACCTTAACAACATTGGCCTTGGCCTTGTATATAACAGTAAAGTACCCATATTCCTCCGGTGTTGAAGGCTCTGCTGAAATAACAAATCTGTCCAGGCCGGGTCCAGACGAGAGATGAGTCGTCTTCCTGTGTTCTCTAGTCTATCAAGAAGTTGTAGGTAAGACGGGGGCAGGCAATCCTACTGTCAAGCAGATGAGAGATACGTCTAAGTGCTGTAAGCTTTCTGGCTGTCTCGTTTTCGAGAATTCGTACGCGGTTCTTCATAGTCAGTTTAGAATAAATTTCACCCCCAACGATATCAACCTCATTCCCGGGTACCAACCAACACACTCCCATTCATTCTGACCACTGCTATAGCATTACTATCATGGTCCCTAGAGACAATCATCATCTGTGTTTTCTCAGAAGAAAATGTAACCTGCCATCGTTTTCCCCAGGCTAATACAGCTGTAAGCTGGTGAATGATGTAACTGAGAGAAGCTGGTATTTCCTCCTTTGAGTAAGTAAACGTCAGAGTGCAGTCGTCAGCATATGCATGTGATGCTGGATTATGATGAAGGTCATTGAAGTAGACATTCAATAACAATGACCCAACAACTTTTCCCTGTGGAACATTTGCACCAACAGTGTGTCTTGTTGACTGTCTCTGAGAGACCAAGTGTGACCTTCATTTTTGAAGGACCACAAGTGTGGCCTTGATCTTTGAGACCACAAATGTGAACTTAATGAGACAACAAATGTAACCTTGATCCGAGACCACAAGTGTGACCTTGATCTTGATCCCTGAAACCGCAAGTGACCTTGATCAATGAAACCCCAGGTGATCTTGATCCCTGAAACCGCAGGTGATCTTGATCCCTGAAACCGCAGGTGATCTTGATCCCTGAAACCGCATGTGTGACCTTGGTCCTTGAAACCGTAGGTGTCACCTTGAACCCTGAGACCATAAGTGTGACCTTGATCTCTGAAAGACCAAAAGTTCTGTGTGACTTTGACCTCTCAGGAACCACAAGTGTGACCTTGACCTCTTATGGACCACAAGATGTGTGACCTTGACCTCTGATGAACCACAAGTTCTATGACCTAGACCTAAGAGACCACAAGATCTGTGTGACCTTGACCTCTGACGGATCACAAGATCTGTGTGACCTTGCCCTCTCAGGGACCACAAGTGTGACCATGACGCTACAGACACTGACCCATGGCTTTAAGGTCGTGTAAAATTTCGAACATTTCAAGACATGCAAAAATTTCGAACACTGGAGTCTAAAATGCTTATAATATTAGTGCCCCAAAAAACGTTCGAATTCTATACAGCTAAAACATGAGCACAGATGACTGCCTCGTCATGGTTATACACATGGGGAAGCGCTAAACCAGTAGGTGTAGTACAGTGACTTATTCACTTAAATGAAGGTTTATAAGCAAAATTAGTGTAAATATTAAATTTATGTAAACATTAAAAATCACCTTCAACCTTCAGACAGGAGAGCTTCAACAAGCTTCACACAGCAGAGCTTCAACAAGCTTCACACAGCAGAGCTTCAACAAGCTTCACACAGCAGAGCTTCAACAAGCTTCACACAGCAGAGCTTCAACAAGCTTCACACAGCAGAGCTTCAACAAGCTTCACACAGCAGAGCTTCAACAAGCTTCACACAGCAGAGCTTCAACAAGCTTCACACAGCAGAGCTTCAACAAGCTTCACACAGCAGAGCTTCAACAAGCTTCACACAGCAGAGCTTCAACAAGCTTCACACAGCAGAGCTTCAACAAGCTTCACACAGCAGAGCTTCAACAAGCTTCACACAGCAGAGCTTCAACAAGCTTCACACAGCAGAGCTTCAACAAGCTTCACACAGCAGAGCTTCAACAAGAACTTCACACAGCTAAGAGCTTCAACAAGCTTCACACAGCAGAGCTTCAACAAGCTTCACACAGCAGAGCTTCAACAAGCTTCACACAGCAGAGCTTCAACAAGCTTCACACAGCAGAGCTTCAACAAGCTTCACACAGCAGAGCTTCAACAAAGCTTCACACAGCAGAGCTTCAACAAGCTTCACACAGCAGAGCTTCAACAAGCTTCACACAGCAGAGCTTCAACAAGCTTCACACAGCAGAGCTTCAACAAGCTTCACACAGCAGAGCTTCAACAAGCTTCACACAGCAGGGCTTCAACAAGCTTCACACAGCAGGGCTTCAACAAGCTTCTCTCACAAGTGAGGGCTTCAACAAGCTTCTCACACAAGTGAGGGCTTCAACAAGCTTCAGACAAGTGAGGGCTTCAACAAGCTTCACACAGGAGGGCTTAAGCAAGCTTCACACAGGAGGGCTTAAGCAAGCTTCTCACAGACAGTAGGGCTTCAACAAGCTTCACACACAAGTGAGGGCTTCAACAAGCTTCTCACACAAGTGAGGGCTTCAACAAGCTTCTTACGCCAAGGTGAAGGATTCGCCACCAAGCTTCATATAGCCAAATGAGGGACTCACTATCAAGGTTCAGAGCCAAGTGAGACAATCAGCTGAGGACCATATTTTCAGATCATGGGAACAATCTGCCATAAGTATAAAAGATGTAGTTATTTACGGCCAATACTGTACATGAAGTTTATGCTGGAGATTATTTACTATTTGTGCTCGCCTTTCGCTTCAAAAAATATAAAACAGGAAAAATCCACATCACATGTAAAATAAATAGAACCTGTCAAAAATGTTGAGGACACCATGCAGATGACTGAAAATAATATACCCAAGTGTTGCCTACATTTAGGTCTCTTGTAAACTAATAATGGTGCGGTTGCCTTGCATCTTCTGTGGTCGGGTAGTATCACCACTTTCAATTAGCCTTCAGTGTGTTTTCCTTTCACACATCATGAAACAATTGGAGACCTCTACCAGGGACAAGATTATTCAGAGCTGGCCAGAACAAAATCCCCTGGAACTTGCAGAACTTTTTGCAGGATTCAACCAGCAAGCAAGAACTATTCGAATTCCTCTCCAGCAAGATTGCAAGCATGAAGTTCCCTCCCTAAAAAAAGAAAAGGTTGTTATCACCTCTTGCCAAGAATTGGTCTCAGAGGAAGTAGTCAGAGCAGCGTCCATGCAGTCACCAGGAAACCGACATCTGCAAGTCAGATTGCAACATGACTCGTCAACCTGCCGATTCGGACTGTGGATACCAACGTTGTTGTGATCCTGGTCAGAAAGTTCTATCATCTGTGTCTTTGGTACCGAAAACAATATCACACATTTGCATGTTAATACCATAATTGTGGGCTAGAACGAACTTCCGGCTTGACAGTCTTCAACGGCACCACAGGCTAAGACTGTATCTACCTTCTTTGGAAAGGTTAAGAAGTCTGAATGGGAAGTTTGAAAGTATTACCTTTAAGTCCTAGTGACTATCCTACATTACAGTTAATTATCACTATGAGCTGAACGTGGACAAAAAAACCATTTTAAGCCCTTGAACAATACACAGTATTGTTCTCGGACAGAGAACATAGGCACAGACCTCAGAGATATTCCGCCAATAAAGAAAATATAAAACATCTTCCCTTCGTAGGGCGCATCGAGCTGTCCACTAGGCTGGGATCCGGACCATGAGTGATGTGACTCAGCAAGAAACTCAGTCTCCAGAGAGACAAGGCTGAACTCTGGACAAGGCCAACAAATCTTGGCTTCCCATGCGGACCACGCTCCACATGGCATTAGAAACATGCAATGAGCTAGTTAAGTGTGACTGCAACAGCACGAAAATCTGTGGTGGGAAAAGCAGATGCAAGAATGCTCAGCTGAAGTGTATAGTTTTTTTTATTTGTAAATGTGTGAAACAGACATCGGAGAACGATCTACCTGCACATATAGGTCCTAAAACCCGATTTCGTTAGTGAAATACAATGAGCAATCATGCTGGTTTTGGAGTCATGGCTGTCTTGTGCTATTTAATTGCTCAACCTCTCACGAGCAGTAGATAAAAGTGTAATACACATGGTGCTTTCCTAACAGTGTTTTATTAGTTTTATAAACATGGGAAATTAATTTGCCACTTGCTAAAAAAAATAAATGTTGAATTATTCATACTGAAGTTTCCTAGATATCAATTTCGCGGTCCCCAGCAAAATATTTAATACTAAGTAATCACAGAGTGCTCCAGAAAATTTGGAGGATAAAAACAGTACAAAAAGGCAAAGAAGTAAAAGACAAAGCAAAAATATAAAAAGACAAGAAATGGAAGGACAAGGAAAAAAACAAAGTAACAATTAAAGGAAACTGCAATTCTATTTTACCTTCCTACTAACGTTATAGAGTACGAATGAAGAGCCAAGAGTACACAGGTAAACACCAAGAGGACACCCAAATGTCAGTACAGTACTAAGAAACACCAACATCATACACAAACTCCCAAAGCACAAACACCAAGGAGCATAAGGACCAAGAGCATACATACACAAACACGGAGTACACACACACACTGAAAATACACCCACTGAGACGGCACGTAGGAAGAAAAAATCCAAGAATGTCGCATTAAGTGATCCATTATGAAAGTTTTGAAGGCCATGGCCTAAATCCCAGCTAAATGACCCTTGAATCAGAGCTCTTGTTGCCCTGTGGTGGGTTTGGAGAAGCACGAGATGCTCCCAAGATCAATTGCATCTTTACATCACGTGAGCGCCACACCTGTACATGCACACACAACGCACACTTACATGCAAGATAGACAGGAACTATCCAGTGAGGTAATGTCCTCTCATACGAGTGTAAAACTGAAACCTGTTAGTAGTTTTGTACTCTGAAATGTACAAAACAACTAGGCTTGTACGCACGCCTGGAACTCCTCACCTAGGCAAACCAAATCATGCAAGTCGAGAAAGTTGTGTGGTACGCAGCCAGCACGGCAAGTGCAGCACGGCAAGTGCAGTACGGCAAGTGCAGTACGGCAAGTGCAGTACGGCAAGTGCAGTACGGCAAGTGCAGTACGGCAAGTGCAGTACGGCAAGTGCAGCAGGAAGTGCAGTACGGCAAGTGCAGTACGGCAAGTGCAGTACGGCAAGGCATGACGGCAAGTGCAGTACGGCAAGTGCAGCACGGCAAGTGCAGTACGGCAAGTGCAGTACGGCAAGTGCAGTACGGCAAGTGCAGTACGGCAAGTGCAGACGGCAAGTGCAGTACGAGCAGAGTGCAGTACGGCAAGTGCAGTACGGCAAGTGCAGCACGGCAAGTGCAGTACGGCAAGTGCAGTACGGCAAGTGCAGTACGGCAAGTGCAGTACGGCAAGTGCAGTACGGCAAGTGCAGCACGGCAAGTGCAGTACGGCAAGTGCAGTACGGCAAGTGCAGTACGGCAAGGCAGTACGGCAAGTGCAGTGACGGCAAGTGCAGTACGGCAAGTGCAGTACGGCAAGTCAGACGGCAAGTGCAGTACGGCAAGTGCAGTACGGCAAGTGCAGTACAGCAAGTGCAGACGGCAAGTGCAGTACGGCAAGTGCAGTACGGCAAGTGCAGTACGGCAAGTGCAGTACGGCAAGTGCAGTACGGCAAGTGCAGTACGGCAAGTGCAGTACGGCAAGTGCAGTACGGCAAGTGCAGTACGGCAAGTGCAGTACGGCAAGTGCAGTACGGCAAGTGCAGTACGGCAAGTGCAGTACGGCAAGTGCAGCACGGCAAGTGCAGTACGGCAAGTGCAGTACGGCAAGTGCAGTACGGCAAGTGCAGCACGGCAAGTGCAGTACGGCAAGTGCAGTACGGCAAGTGCAGCACGGCAAGTGCAGTACGGCAAGTGCAGTACGGCAAGTGCAGTACGGCAAGGACTATGAGGGAATACTTCATGTAACTGCATATCACGTCACTGGAAAAGCACAGTTCAAGCGTCGACATAATGACATACAAAATATTCAGACAGACTGGCTTAACAATGACAGACTTACTGTTGATGGATCTAGCACGAGGGGACTTTAATGGAAGCTGTACCCCAAACGATACAAAGACATGTTAGGAAGCAGCTATACGAAGATAAAGAAAGAAGAGAAACTAATTAAGTACTATGCATATACTGAAAAGTAAAAACATTGATATCATGTCAAACAAAAAAGTTATGCGAAAAAAAAGTTCAGCACGTACATCAAATAGGTTACTATATAGAAAAAAATACTTATTTCTCGCGTCTTCAGCACTATGTGATACCAGTGGCACGAAGTCTTTACTAAAAGCTTTATCAGCAGTTCCTGACGCACAACAGTCCAAATTTCCTCCTCAGCCATTCAATAGTGGGTGAGGCAGTACTTGGTAAGTCATGTTAGTAGTGGGTTTTTTTTAAGTAACAGAAGCATAGCTCTTCCCTGGTGTTTTGGGACTGATAAGAAACCCTCATTAATTTTCTTACGTGATTAACACGTCAAGTTCTGAAAGTTCCCTGTAAACTTTCAAATGTTACTTTTATTCTAAGTTAAACTAGGTTAGGCTAGGCCAGTTTCGGTTCATAAATCTATAAAACTGTAAATTTTAACCACAAATAAGAAAATAAAAAAAAAAATGGCCGCGAAACGTCTGGCAACACGTTTGCTGAGAAGCACCATGAACGTATTACTTAGTGTCACACTGGGTTAAGAACCCATTTGGTACTCAAATAGACTACACATGTAAAGGTATATCTCTAATACAACTAAAACACTACGAATTTCAGCAAATATCTTAAATTTGTAACAAACAAGAATGATAAACCATACCACGGGTGGGGTTCGAACCCGCGGTCACAGAGTCTCAAAACTCCAGACCGTCGCGTAAGCCACTGGGCCAGCTAGCTTCAATAAGATTCATCCAACTAGGTATATTTCTACACCATAGGAAGGTTAGCATAGGCACAACTGTGTCCATAAATGCAAGTTTTTACAGACGAATCTCCCGCTAGCATGGCCGTGACGAACTCTAGCTCAAGTCCCCCTCAAAGCCGTCAACATGACTCACGAAATCGTAATGACACGATTGCAAACAAACCATACCACGGGTGGGGTTCGAACCCCACCCGTGGTATGGTTTGTTTGCAATCGTGTCATTACGATTTCGTGAGTCAAGAATGATAATTCGTAAATAACATATTCCCATACGTACTCCTGATACCCATACAAGAAAGTTTCTTCTATGCACCCACCCACAATATCATGCTCTTCCGTTTACGGGATGGTTGTGGAGTGCACAATAATGATAATACTAGCCCTCTCGGCGATAAATTATCTCATTGATAAATAAATCCTGGCCTGGGTCAAATATGATATATTTCTTCTTTGCGAGGCTTTCTTGCTCTTCTGTATGCTAGTGTACTGGCTTAACTGCGAGCGAGGGTCCAACTACACTTTCTTCCCCACATCATATTCATTATTATTAAGGAGAGTGGCATTAGATTAACTAAATGTTTAGGGTAAGAAAGGCAGAAAGAGAAGAGTAGAGAAGACGGTAGCTAGGATTCGTTTAGGTTACCTGTATATGCAGCAAGACAGAAAACTGTTGGAGTATAGCTGTCAGCCCCACAAATGGTTATGAGAGAGAGACGTATAACTAAACAGGAAACCTTTTATCATTACGAAGTTTCACCCACAAAAGGCTTTATAAAGCCGCTTATGAAATATAATAATAAAAGCTCTCCCTTTGTTATTTGTCTCTTTTAACCAGAGGAAAGGAAATGTAAAATGTATAGGGGAGGAGGATAAATACACTCACTCTCCAATATACCTATTTTAGGCACGTTGGTAGCATTCATAAAAATAATTTGTAAAGAAAATGAAAACTGTACATCAATATTGTAAATGTAATGATTGTTGAGTATTGAAACAAACAAGAATACTGTTGATAGCACTAACTGCAAGTCAATTATTTGGGCCATATTATACTGCTTTTATGGTGGTATGTTCACTCATACGATGAGTGGCGCTGCCCAGTAAACCTGCCTCCTCTGGGTAGAATCTAAATACCCTTATCCTGATCCCACCCTTTCAAATTTATCTGCTTTATCTACCTTACGGATGCCTCTTAAGAATATGTTTTGACCAATGTTTCCTATTTTTTAAATATATGTGTTAAATGAAAGTTATAAACACATGATAGGATGCCATGAGCGGATGTCTGGTTGGTTGGTTCGTTCGTTAGGTTTCAAGTCTATCGACAGCGCTAGCGTAATTAAGACTGTATAGCGCCTGTAAACCGCCAGTCAAAAATGCTTTAATATCTAAATAAACTGTATATACACTGAAAAAATATTCACCTCTCGGTGTATATACCATGTGCGCCACTGGTTGTTTTATTTGTCAGGAAACATGACAAGTGTTTGCTAGCACGGGTCTTAATCATATGATAACCATAAATAGAAACAATATATTGTATATATAACATTAAATAACTAAGTTACCACAGCCCATAGGTAAATAAAAAAAGTAGAATGAATATACACCAAGAAATAAATTAGAGGTGCTGTTTATCATGTTTATTCAACAGCACATTACACAGATGCGCGGCGTGAATTATTCGCGGAATTCGAATGTTGCGCAGCGCGTAAAGCGCGGCTCAGAGGAATACTAGTTGTGACCATGTCTTTCCTACTTCTGTGTCTCCTGCGCTGTGACAGCTTTTTCAGCTTGAATTCGTACTTTGTCATTTATTTCGAGAACCAATCTTGTAGCAGTGGATTATCTACAGATCTCTCTTAAGGTACAGGAACCAAACAGGCGATTCATACTCCAATATTGGCCTTATATGCGATTTTTTTTATTATCCTCAGCGATTCTCGTTGATTACTAGTCATCTTGATTAGTCTCTTGCTGGGCCGTATTAAATTCCTTCTAACCGCATTATTAGAATAATGGAGAAACGCCAAATTCGTAGGGAAATAGAGGGGTAATCATAATTGATCCAAGGAAGGCTAGGGCAGTTCCCTTTATCATCATCTAAGTTTCTGATAGGATAAGTATACATTCTGTCAACCCTTACCTTCTCTGTGTTTACTCGTTTACTTTTCTATATCCTAGGGGGCGTGCGTGTCCATGAGCGTTTATCCATTACGTGGTAACAGGAACAGAACTACGCTTGTGGTGTAGCGTCTTCTTAAATCTATTTTAAAACGTTGCAATAGTTGTTGCACACATAACCCCCACCCCCTTTAATTGTAAATAAATACTTCCTGCAGTCTTGACACTGCTACTTCCGCAACTTACGAGTGTCCTCTTATCCTCCACGCTGCTAACTCTGAAACATCCCCTTCCCCCCTGTCACGTCTCGTAGCCTCTCGTGAACTAGTTGGCGGTAATCATCTTCTATCTTCCAATGAAACTAAATTTGCAACGAACCCACAAGCAGAACACAAACGGTGTTCCCCCAACGGTGCAGATAAGAAACGGTGTATAACAAGTTTTTATTTGGGGACAACGTTTCGATGTACACAGAGCTTTATTACGTCATGATAAAGCTCTAAACAAAGCAAAACTTTCTCCTAAAAAAGCTTGGTTTGAAATCATAGTCTGTTCCTCACAAATGATCGAAGCGTCGTATAGTTTCTATCTCAAATTTTGCTGATGGAAGATGGGCAAGGTTTCGGTCAATTCTGGATCCTAATTACGTCACCACTAAATTAAAACGCCCAGTTTTTATTTCTTAGTTTGTGGGTTATTGTGAATTATTTCGCACAACTTTCCAATGAAAGGAAATCAAGTTTGATCTAAGAAAGGGTAGTCCTACTTTCAACCCAAGACCCTTCACTGGCATCAAAGCCCTTTTCTTGAAAGGTATGACTTGCTTCTTAAAGAGACTTGTTTTGTTGAGTCTTCATCATAGTTCATGTTTTTTTTATAATTTCAGAATTAAGTTCATAAATTACACTATGTAACAAAATTTCACTTTTGTGGTGTTCCTGGGAAATAAGCATCATTTCCCAATTCTTTATAACTAAAAATTTAAAAAAGCAATTTTGATCCCAAAACTTTGCTTTTGTGGTCAGGACACTTCTGGAACACTTTCAAGAAATACTGGTGTAAAACTATTATGTTCTAGGGTTTTTCTTGGCAAATATAAAAACGGACTCACAAACTAGCATTCAGTTCAGCTTTGGCTACCTAAGAAGACACACCAGAAGTTATCTGTAACAATATCTAAAAAAATGTGTGAAGCTTACAAAGCATATTTTGGCATGCGAGTGGGGGACCAAGACTAGACCTGGGCACCCCATGTTGCTTGTGAGCATTTTAAGAAAACATTGGAAGGTAAGACAGTCATTAGTTATATGAAGGGTAAAATCTTGAATAGGGACATTTTTTAAATGAAATGTATGTAACAAACTAATTCTTTTGGCTAATCCTTCCAGACGCCGAACTGGGAAAAATGCACCTGCTATTTCTTATCCAGACCTTCCCTCTTCTATTGAACCAGTACCACACAGTGCTGATCTTCCTGTACCTACACCTCCAGAAAGAAGTCAACCGTCAGAAGAAAGCAGCAAATCAGAAAATGAAGAGCACAGTGAAGAAGACTATGATCTCACAGATGCAGTTGTTGGGAGGAATCCTTACTACCAAAACCAAACAGACCTCAATGACCTTATCAGAGATCTTGGTTTGACAAAGTCAAAGTTTGATTTCAAGACAAGAAGTTGGACTTGGTGGATGAAAGTGTGGAAGTGACAAGTCAAAGAAAACGTCACCAACATTTCTCAAGCTTCTTCACTAATAAAGACAGGTTGTGCTACTTTAATGATGTATCAGGCCTGTTTGATGCAATTGGAATTGTATGCAATCCAGATGAGTGGAGACTTCATTGACAGGTCCTCCAGAAACCTAAAAGCTGTACTTCTGCACAATGGAAACAAGTATCCATCTCTTCCCTGGGCTCATTCACTGCATCTTAAGGACTACAACAGTGTCAAACTTCTACTAGAAGCTTCGAACTATGATAAGTATGGCTGGGAGGTTATTGGAGACTTCAAAATGGTGGCATTTTTGATGGGACTCGAAGGAAGTTTTACCAAGTTTCTCTGTTATCTCTGTCATTGGGATAGTAGAGACACAGCAGCACATTACCAGAGGAAGCACTGGCCTCAAAGGACTGAGTTCTCAGTAGCAAGACATAATATCAAACAAACTATTGGTGGATCCTCAAAAAGTTCTGTTCCCTCCATTACACATTAAACTAGGGGTAATGAAACTGTTTGTTACAGCTCTTGACAGAGTCTGCAGCCTTCAAGTATCTTCAAGACTTCTTTCCCAAGCTATCAGAGGCAAATGTGAAGGCTGGCATCTTCACTGGACCACAAGTCAGGAAAATCATGGAGTACTCAGAATATCCAAAGAAGCTCACAGAGAAGGAAAAGGAAGCCTGGGAGAGTTTTGTTGCTGTAGCACAGGGCTTTCTGGGCAACAACAAGGCTGACAATTATGTGGAACTTGTTGAGACCTTGGTAAAAAGTTATGGTAAGATGGGCTGTAGGATGTCCCTTAAGATCCATATCCTTGATGCTAATCTTGAAATTTTCAAGGAAAATATGGGAGCATACTCAGAGGAGCAAGGGGAGCTCTTCCAACATATAATGGACTTTGAACACAGATGTCAGGGATCTTATAATGAAAACATGATGGGAGACTACATTTAGGGGCTTAAAAGGGAAAGTGATTTGTTGCTGCTCGTAAATCTTGAAAAACTGCTCATTTTTAACTTTGTAAATATGTTTCAGATAGTTTAAAATAAAATATGTAAATTTTATTTATATTATATGTTTTTGTTTTACATCCAAAACTAGCAAAAAATATTGAAATTTACCCATTTTTTGTCAAAAATTCACAAAAGCAACGTTTAAAAAGAATAATGGCCATTTTCTATTGTTTGGCAATAAAAGGAGTTGGAAAATAACACTTACTTGCCAGGGAAAAAAATTGTGTTACATAGTATATAATCGACACTCAGACGAAACTTGAAGCAATGCCTCAGTCGGCGCTGAGCCAGTTTTCAAGTAAATTGAATTGTCCAGGGCTTCGAATTGCATCAACAATTATTGATTCCATACATTTTTACCACAACTAAGGTTAGACTGATTAGGTTAGGTTAGGGTAGGTCTGGCTGTGCTGCTAAAGTACTGCGTACTTTGATGCAGAATGTTTGTAAATAATTTCGCCCGTTTGTGAATTAAGCACGCATATATATGTACCTATGTACTCATCTATTTGTGGTTGCAGGGGTCGAGACTCAGCTCCTGGCCCCGCCTCTTTCCTGATCGCTACTAGGTCCTCTCTATCCCTGCTCCACGATCTTTATCATACCTTCTTCCACTATCTCACTTGCCAGACTATTCTACTTCCTGACAATTCTGTGACTGAAGAAATACTTCCTTACATCCCTTTGACTCATCTGAGTCTTCAACTTCCAACTGTGACTCCTTGTTTGTGTGTGTGTTACAGGTTTAAGTAAGCAAGAGTGTCACTTAGCTATACTGACTTGGTGATTACTCAGCTTTACTAAATACGTTATTTAAAATCTGAACTTAAATCCTTTTTTTTTCATCCACAGTTTTAAAACCTAAAACCCTCTGGACAACTTTTCAACTTCAATTTTCTATTATAACTCAGGAAAAGTTCTATTCCGCAGCAAAAACGAAAAGAAAATCACATGTCTGCTCAAGGCCAACTTATCTCAACTGCCAAATCCAAATCCCATTCAGTTCAAATTACATTATGTTTTTTTCCTCTTTGCACAAAATAAGACTATCGCTCATGCAATAACCGCTCCCGTATGGGTATTTCTCATCGTAAATTATCGCTAAACTCTGAGCCCGCGGTAATGTAAATACTACCGCATCACTGCTATGGGATGCAGAGATCCATCGTGTCATCACTTCATATAGGAAGAGTTGTATGCTTCTCAGGAGGTGAAAAAGCTATACGGGAATCCTAACGTACTAAGAGAACATGAATTCACATTTTAGTGTTAAAAAATTGTATATCAGTATCTTTCAACGAAGAAGAGGTTTTATGAGTGTCCTGAGATTTAAAAAAATAATGACCATACTCTATAATGCAAAAAAAAAAAAAAAAATCTTTGAGGTGCAGGAGGATTTATTCAAATCCTGTTGGATTAAAAATACGTGTCTGAGCGTCCTTGGGTGTACTTTGATGCACCTCATACCCGTGCTGTGGGCGTTAAAGCTTACAGAAGCACGGAATGGGTATGAAGAGTGTGCACCATCTTGTGTGTAGGATGTAAGAATCAGTGGAGTGATGGATACGCCACTCGGGGAAATACGTCTGCGTTACACCTTGACGCAGAAGGAGCGTCATCTGCGTTACAGGGTGTAAGGAGTAAGTGAAGCTGTGTCCAGGGAAGGAAGGGGTGTAGTCGCCTGTGTGAAGAACAAAGACTTAAGACTCGTCGAGGTCACGAGGGAGCCTTGGGATACTTCCGGTGGCGGAGACGGTGAAGGAGGCGGAGGTGATGGTTTAATGGTGGTATAGTGGTAGTGTGGTGGTGGTGGTGTAGTGGTGGTGGTGGTGTAGTGGAGTGGTGGTGTAGTGGTGGTGGTGGTGTAGTGGAGTGGTGGTGTAGTGTAGTGGAGTGGTGGTGGTGGTGTAGTGGTGGTGGTGGTGTAGTGGAGTGGTGGTGGTGGTGTAGTGGTGGTGGTGGTGTAGTGGAGTGTGGTGGTGGTGTAGTGGTGGTGGTGGTGTAGTGTAGGTGGTGGTGTAGTGGAGTGGTGGTGGTGTGTGAGTGGTGGTGGTGGTGGTGGTGGTGGTGGTGGTGAGTGGTGGTGGTGGTGTAGTGAGGGTGGTGGTGGTGGTGTAGTGGTGGTGGTGGTGTAGTGGAGTGGTGGTGGTGGTGGTGTAGTGGAGTGGTGGTGGTGGTGTAGTGGAGTGGTGGTGGTGGTGTAGTGGAGTGGTGGTGGTGGTGTAGTGGTGGTGGTGGTGTAGTGGAGTGGTGGTGGTGGTGTAGTGGTGGTGGTGGTGTAGTGGTGGTGGTGGTGTAGTGGTGGTGGTGGTGTAGTGGTGGTGGTGGTGTAGTGGTGGTGGTGGTGTAGTGGAGTGGTGGTGGTGGTGTAGTGGTGGTGGTGGTGGTGTAGTGGTGGTGGTGGTGTAGTGGAGTGGTGGTGTAGTGGTGGTGGTGTAGTGGTGGTGGTGGTGGTGTGAGTGGTGGTGGTGGTGTAGTGGAGTGGTGGTGGTGGTGTAGTGGTGGTGGTGGTGGTGGTAGGTGGTGGTGGTGGTGTAGTGGGGTGGTGGTGGTGTAGTGGAGTGGTGGTGGTGGTGTAGTGGAGTGGTGGTGGTGGTGTAGTGGAGTGGTGGTGGTGTAGTGGATGGTGGTGGTGGTGAGTGGGTGGTGGTGGTGGTAGTGGAGTGGTGGTGGTGTAGTGGAGTGGTGGTGGTGGTGTAGTGGAGTGGTGGTGGTGGTGTAGTGGAGTGGTGGTGGTGGTGTAGTGGAGTGGTGGTGGTGTAGTGGTGGTGGTGGTGTAGTGGTGGTGTAGTGGAGTGGTGGTGTAGTGGTGGTGGGAGTGTGTGGTGGTGTAGTGGGGGAGTGTAGTGGTGGTGTAGTGGGGAGTGGTGGTGGTGATGGAGGTATAGTGGTGGTGGTGATGGAGTATAGTGGTGGTGGTGATGGAGGTATAGTGGTGGTGAGTGAGTGGGGTATAGTAGGTGGTGGTGATGGAGGTATAGTGGTGGTGGTGATGGAGGTATAGTGGTGGTGGTGATGGAGGTATAGTGGTGGTGGTGATGGAGGTATAGTGGTGGTGGTGATGGAGGTATAGTGGTGGTGGTGATGGAGGTATAGTGGTGGTGGTGATGGAGGTATAGTGGTGGTGGTGATGGAGGTATAGTGGTGGTGGTGATGGAGGTATAGTGGTGGTGGTGATGGAGGTATAGTGGTGGTGGTGATGGAGGTATAGTGGTGGTGGTGATGGAGGTATAGTGGTGGTGGTGATGGAGGATAGTGGTGGTGGTGATGGAGGTATAGTGGTGGTGGTGATGGAGGTATAGTGGTGGTGGTGATGGAGGCATAGTGGTGGTGGTGATGGAGGCATAGTGGTGGTGGTGATGGAGGCATAGTGGTGGTGGTGATGGAGGTATAGTGGTGGTGGTGATGGAGGCATAGTGGTGGTGGTGATGGAGGCATAGTGGTGGTGGTGATGGAGGCATAGTGGTGGTGGTGATGGAGGCATAGTGGTGGTGGTGATGGAGGCATAGTGGTGGTGGTGATGGAGGCATAGTGGTGGTGGTGATGGAGGCATAGTGGTGGTGGTGATGGAGGCATAGTGGTGGTGGTGATGGAGGCATAGTGGTGGTGGTGATGGAGGCATAGTGGTGGTGGTGATGGAGGCATAGTGGTGGTGGTGATGGAGGCATAGTGGTGGTGGTGATGGAGGCATAGTGGTGGTGGTGATGGAGGCATAGTGGTGGTGGTGATGGAGGCATAGTGGTGGTGGTGATGGAGGCATAGTGGTGGTGGTGATGGAGGCATAGTGGTGGTGGTGATGGAGGCATAGTGGTGGTGGTGATGGAGGCATAGTGGTGGTGGTGATGGAGGCATAGTGGTGGTGGTGATGGAGGCATAGTGGTGGTGGTGATGGAGGCATAGTGGTGGTGGTGATGGAGGTATAGTGGTGGTGGTGCTGGAGGTGTAGTGGTGATAAAAGTGTAGTGGGGTTGGCGGTGGAAGTGTAGTGGTGGTGTTTTAGTGGTGTTGGCAGTGTAGTGGAGGGATTGGTCCCAAACCTGCTCCCCGAAATTACTACTTATGAAAACAAGAGTCTTGGCAACTGAGTAGGGGAGAGAGAGAACTCAATAAGTGTTAGGGAACCACGACTATTCATGTATACAGGGGATTACCCACAAACCTCTAGCTGTCTTCAAGAGAAAACTCGACAGATTCCTCAAAACAGTTCTCGATCAGCCAGGTTGTGCATACGTTGGAGTGCGCGCGGAGGGCACTGACAGTTTGACCTATCATACCAGCAACCAGGAGGCTTTGTCTGGGACCTGGCCGTGAGGCAGTGACCTCCGGAAGCGGCTCCAGGTATGAATCGTGTTAAGAAAATAAGCTAAAGTGAAGCTGAGGTGATACCGAGACAAAGATGAAGCAAATCCTCTGAACAGTTTACACCCAGACCTCAGATTTGTACAAGTCGCAGTAGTCATTAGTCAAGCTTGGCACAGGCAAGCATTCTTTACATCTGCTCCGACCTCAAACCAGTGTTCAGTGTGTATGCAAATGATTCCTGCTGCATCAGTCACCCAGCTAGCCACACATGATAAAGTTCAATATTACCAGTTGACCAGTGGGCGCTAAGCCATCTACTAATGTATTGTAAGCATTTTATCGCACTCTACTATTTGATAGAATTTCATTCCTCCATGTGCTATAAGACCCCTACGGATTTAGCGTTTCCCTCTGATAAAAATAAAATGCCCATAATTTTTTTTCAAACATTACCTTATGGAGAACAAAAATTAGTCACATTGTCAATGATGGCTGTCACCTAGACATATTGCCTAGTGTTCAAAAAATACTACCCATGTGTTGTCAGCCTTCAAGATACTTTACTGTAGACTTACCTGAAAAGAACTCATGCTTTTGTTTTACGTCTTTGCATTGCATTTCCTTGGTACTCCTATTGTTTACATGCATTTGTTTGTTTGGTAGCCTATCGGAGTCACTATTTGCCAGGCTTACTACAATGATGCTATGGACATGTGATCACAGTACCAGTTCTTCCTAATTCGTCCTCACACAAAAACCACGTTTTGTTTTATATTTTTACCGTCTGTTTTCTTTGTATTATGTTAAGTTAGATTATGTTGCATTAATTAAAATTAATATTGACTTAACAGCACGTGCAGAACCTGAGATCATTTATGACTGATGCCCATGTGAAATACATACGCCGAAGGAACACCTAACCTATATAGATAAATATCTGTATTACTAATAGCCAATAATCAAATTGCTTTAACGGCTGGGAAACGTCTGACAGTGGGGTGGCACCTAAAAAAGTTTAAGACTGTTTAGAACAAGACGTTCTAAAGATCGGCCGTTGGATCGGCCAAAGCTGACGTTAAATCGTCTAGTGATACCAATCCTTGCGGAGGTTTGATGTTTTGAGATGTATCTTGACGCTGATGTGTGTTGTGTGAGCTGCCTATACCAGCAGTGTTTGATATCATTGGTCAACTTTCCCTCTGTGGTTTCAACCCAGTCAGTGTCATCTTATGTTGACATCAACCTGTGATGCCTTATGCCAGGTGCTGACATAAGGCGTCACAGCACAGGTGCCTATACCTGTTGCAGGTCTTATCCGGGAGTGAGGGAAAGTCGGGAACACTCGCCCAGAGGTGCCAAGCTTGGGGAGAGCTAGAGGGCACCACCAGTCTTGGGCCTTTGACGAGAAATAAGCCAGTGGGCAGGACTTGCATGTGACACTATTTGGAGAGCAGTCTCACAATTATTCATTTAAATATAATTAAATATTTTATACAAATATTATAACACATATTTTAGCATATTCAGTCAACTTCTGTTCGGGCTTTCAAAGTTATCGCATCATATAATTAACCAATTCTTATGAATCAATGAATATAACAATAATGAGTATAATAAACATTATTAGAAGCTTTCAGTGAGATTAAAACTGTATATAATGCCTCATAATGGTAATGTTCTCGCCTTCTAGGATAATTAATAAAAATTACCCCTTACTTATAAGTTAATTGTATAACATACTGCTATCAGAAGCTTTCAGTGAAATTATGTTTGCAATTATGTCTTATTAATAATGCTTTGTCACTAATTAACGATAATTATTCAATGCTGCCAAAGAAAAATCCATACGAGTGTTGTAGTGTTTTAGCCAATGGTCCCTTCAAAGAGGTGCCTTAATGCTGGTTAGGGGCTCTTAATCCAACAAGTGCAGCTACCCTTCCCTTCCTTGCCAAAACTGATCAGATCCCATTCCCAGGCTCCGTGAAAATACCTCTTTGCAAAAAATATTAATGTGTTAAAAAGATCTTAATTGTGTCCATTCTAACATAATATGTACTTCCCTAACCGGAACTAATGTAAGCTTAAAAATACATCTTCGGAAGTGTTTTCAAATTTCCAAATAACTTTCATTCTTTATTTTTAACAGGCATTCATGACTGTGGCATGCTAAAGCACTTAGCACTTTATTTCCAACACTTATCCATAGTCTCGACTCGTCCTATGTTAACCCGGGGTCTTTCGGCTGAGCTGTAGGGACTACCACTGAGCTTCGAGCTGCCTTGACTCATGCACATAACTCGACACGTCAGCATCTCCCACAATGAATGTCATTGGATGCTTTGATAAACTGGCACACTCATTCATTAGCACAACTGAACATAAGTATGTCGATGAACACTTCCAAAGATAGTTGTGGCATAGCAGCTACCATGCCTTGATGGTGAAGGACTTGATCCAAGGACTTAGAGCTGCCCTCCCATTGGTTGAAACTTGATTGCCTCCCATTCCCTAGGTGCTACATGACCTCAATGAGTTTACGCTTCCCTATCAATACAATCACACAAGCTGGTGCAGTCTGCTAGTAACAACTGACCGCGTCTGATGCTGCCATTTTCACGGTATTGATTGCCCTAGGTTAAAGACACCATAAAGTATTAATATTATTATTAGCAGCAGCAGCAGCAGTAGTAATACTTAATGACGAGCGCTAAACAAACAAACAAAAAAAGAATTTACATTGCCACTGATGTCATCCGATTAATGTGAACTTCAGGAGATACGTTCCCATGCTTGTGTGATAAGATTTGTTCGGATTTTTAACCCGGAGGGTTAGCCAGGCAGGATAACCCAAGAAAGTATGTGCGTCATCGAGGACTGTCTTATTTCCACTGGGGTCCTTCAGTTTTGCTTCCCAGGATGCGACCCGCACAAGTCGACTAACACCCAGGTACCTATTTACTGCTAAGTGAACAGGACATGTGTATTTAAGCATGCCCAACGTTTCCACCCATGCCAGGGATTGAATCGCGGACACTGTCAGGCAAGTGTGTTGCCAACCCAGCCACAGGTGTGTGTATACGCGCGCACACACACACTAATCCTATATATAAGTGACGAGTCTAAGCAAGAATAATGAGGCCGTTGCTAGTAATAGTGTTTATGCGTGTCACCGTCTCCATGGCAACTAGGAAGTGGTAGCTGTGGAAGTACTGAGTATTTTAAGGAGTGCTGAAAACTATCCAGATTATGGGTCTTAATTTTATTTTTTTCTGTATTCTGCACATTTATTTCATTTCATTCATAAACACACTAATATACAATAAAGTTTAATAATACTGTTTTACATATCGTTTACGTTAATGAACATACTTCTAGCCGCTTATAAACATGTGTCGACGACATTTAATGTAAACTTTATAAAATCAGCTTTCACTATTATTATTATTATTATAACAAAAGCGCTAAACCTACTAGGATCATAACAGTTTTTCAGTGCAACGAAATTATTAATAAATTTCCAGTACTAGTGGTGTATCGAGATCCCCAGAGTATCCTTCACAAGAGTGTGTAAAAATAAACGCAGGCAAACACTTATACGTCTTCACTTTAAAACTTCAACGTTTGCTGGTCTCACTCATTAATATTTAATTAAGGTTTGTATCCAAACTCAAATATTTGCAGGATACTTTCAGTTGTTCAAGGATATGTAGTAGCCTTGAATATTTTTACATGCTAACAATATTAGCTAACAACTATTAAAGAAAAATACTTTTAGCAAAAGAATAGTCTAGAAAACTGAACTGAAACGAACATTGCTAACTAACAAATATTTCGATCTTACCTAAACTAGCCTACACAATATCCTATTCTCCCTAGATCATCATTTAACTGAAATAAATTAATCATTATCAACGCAGTTTACTTATAACCCAAACGAACTATTCTCGTTCAAGCTACCTGCTTACAAATGAAATAAATTCTTCCCAAACTTTTCTAACACAGCTTACAATCTACACTAGTATATCTAAGAGAAACCTGTCAATATATTAAATGCTGTTTAACTTGCTGTGTTCTAGACAAGCTGTTCTTAATGTATCCTAGTATAAGCTAAATGAAAATTTCCTCGCTTATTCTACCTCCAAATACATTTAGCTTACGAATTGATCTTATCAACCTTAATAATCTTTATTAATGTAGCCTACGGATAACAAACAATTTTTTCCTAGCATAAACTCCCAGTCTAACCCTATCTTTTTAACGTCACATGTTCTAATGATAGCAAACCAAATTATGATTATCGCTGGAGATATTTGTTTTGTTAAAGGAGTGATCTTAAATTCAATATATAATGGTCAATATGTACTTTACTCCCAGTGTTTTTATTTAAATTCTTCAGTATTAAATGAGCTGTGAAATCGGGATGAGTGTGTTAGTTACCATTTTGTCCTAGGCACATGTCAATTAGACACTAGGCCTGTTGTATATATGTGTGTGTGTATGTGTATGTAAGGAAACACTTCGAAATGTTTCTGCCCCACCGGGAATTGAACCCGGCCCCTCCGTGCGTGAAGCAAGAGCTTTACCCACTAGGCCACCGGGGGCTGTGTGTGTGTACTCACCTAGTTGTGGTTGCAGGGGTCGAGTCAAAGCTCCTGGCCCCGTGTGTGTGTGTGTGTGTGTGTGTGTATATGTAAGTAAGTATATATAAATGTATGTATGTATAACGTTTTGCCCAAAGTATGACAAAGGTGTCAATGCATTGTATTTTTGATCATTGAAATTTACACATTTTTTTTTGATTAATACATGAGGTTTTATAGTCATAAATACAAGCGAATGAATCTAGTCGTTCACTGCAGCAGGCCTACTGCCCCGTGTTAGGAAGGTCCAATTCACATCACACCAGTCGAACCTATATTAAAAGTTACCCAAAGTTCTATCATCAATGAAGCTACCTGGGAGTTTGTTCCACTCATCTACAACTCTCCTGCCAGACCAGTACTTCCCAATATTCTTTCTAAAACTGTATTTCTCCAATTTTAATCTATTGTTGCGATTCTTGTATAGGTTAGCTATATTCAACACGCTATGCATATCCCTTTCATTTATTCCTCTTTTCCATTTGTACACTTCAATTCTATTTACCCTAATTCTACACCATTCCAAAAAGTGTAAGTTCAATCCTTTTATCCTGTTTTCATAGGAAAGGTTTCTAATATATGAAAACAATTTAGTCATCCTTCTCTGTATATTTCTGAATTCATATCCATCCTGTAATACAGAGACTAGATATGAGCAGTATAATCTAAATGAGGTCTCACCAACATAATCTTTGTACTTATATTATTTATGCTTCCTAATATGAAGCCAAGAATTCTATTAGCTTCACTGCAAACGCTATGCACTTGTTTTGGCTTGAAATTTCTGCTAACCAGAACTCTTAAGATCATTTTCGCATTCGGTTTGACATGATCTACACTGTTTAGATTATAAACGCCTTGTGAACAAGGATCCCAACACTGACCCTAGGCCCGAGTCTGGGTTTTATCAAGTACGTGATAAATTATTATAATCAAAAAGCTCTAAACCTACTAGGGTTATACAGAAGTAATTGCTAAAACTCAGCATTGGGCGAAACGCTGTATTAAAAGGATCCCATGTTACCAGTGTCTATTCATACTTGTCGGCTTTTGTCACGGTCTACCAGCCTGACTCTGGGATCATGCATCTGTTATCGGAGACCCTGAGTTTACATTAATAAACCCATACGGGTTTTGGGCTTAAAAAACGTATAATAAAAAAGAAGCGCTAAACCTATAAGGGTCATACATGAGCGTAACAAACACTGAAGGCAACAAAAGCTCAACATTATTATTACATCCGTGGGGGAGGGAGCGCTAAACCCGTAGGGGGGGGGTACACGGCGTCTAGCGGAATGGCAAGCAGTACGGTTTGTTCCAAATTATTATTATTATTATAATCAAATAGAAGCGCTAAACCACAGGGTTTGTTCCAAAGAAAGGGAGGACAGGTTCAACAACATCATGGAGTTTCCCCTTGAGGAACTAAACAAATTTCAGAGTAACGTGAGGAATTCTTCAGGATATGAATATATTGGTATACAATACCGATAATTAAATAAGACACTGTGCAAGTCAAATACAGATTAGTCTGATAAAGCCTACAATGTAGGCGAAACGTCTCGGAATAAAGAAACCTAACTGTTGCACGTGTCTTACTTATCTCCTCAGGGTATTCCTCACAGGGAAGGTTTCCTCTGAGGAATATCCCAGTGGATACCTCGCCTTACCTTGTTGACGTCTGGCTTCTCCAACTTGTTCCTCTCATCATCACCTTCTTTAGGGTCCTTCCTTCCTTCGCAAGCCGTCTACCAAAATTACAGTTATTCTCATCAGTAACTGGGGCTTGGTAAGAGTACACACACTATAAAAGACGCTCAGTAAGAGTACACACACCGCACAAAATAATAAATTAGAGTGGAGGTGTGGCGGTGACGACCTCTTCGTGTCAACACTCAACACCTCTGCCGGGAAAAAGCAAAAACAAATGAGATACAAAACCTGAAAGTCCAATTGAATAACTTTGTGAATGTTTATAACGAATAAAAAAATTGCGAAAATGTGTTTTTATTTATTGATTACGCAGTATAAATTAGTAAGCGACATTGTGGTCGTGAAGTGAATTTATCTTAGTATTATTATATTTTTCACAAATTTGTTAAGTCAGTATAATGGTTAAATAACCACAAGTCCTTTTTTTTAACGTTTTGAAAGCTACATTAAAACTGTTACTGAATTGACTTGGCGAAACGTCTCTTTAATAAATTTCTTAATTAAAACTAATATGTGTCTGCTTACATACATCAGTAAACTTACTATTTTTAAAATTAAAAGTTTATATATATATATATATATATATATATATATATAAGAGAGAGAGAGAGAGAGAGAGAGAGAGAGAGAGAGAGAGAGAGAGAGAGAGAGAGAGAGAGAGAGAGAGAGTTATAGATAGATAGATAGATAGATGATGAAAACTTCATTAAAGACGGGAGACTACGATTATTATTATAATCAAATAGAAGCGCTAAGGGAGACTACGAGCATAGCTCTGCTCCTGTAGCTACAAATAGGTAATTATGTCAAGGCCTCAAAATGCTGACATCTTCAACCCTCCCATCCTGCCTTTATCATGTGGACGGACAAAGAGTGAAAGAGAACTGAAGGATTGTTTTAATTATTGATTGTTTTGCAACAGGAAGAAGTAAATGACGAGACAAAATATAATTACGTATCCCCGAAGGTGTAACTTTAAAGGCAAGAAGTGTAACTTGTATCCTATCTTGATGTGGTTGTCTATTTGTTTTCCTCCGAGATTTTTGTTTTATAACTTGAGAATGCCTCAGCCGATCGGTTTCAAATTGTCAACGCTGGTGAACTATAGCTAATGGAACTAGTACTATATGTAGTATTGTATAGACCATTCCACCATTTCTACTACTATTGCTTCTATTATTTCTTTATTTCTTCTACTACTACTACTCCTGCTGCTACTACTATTATAACTACTACTACTACTGCTACTACTTTATTACTACACCCATATTACTACTACTAAGTTTCCTTATCCAGTTCTTCGGTCTTTCTCTTTTCTTACCGTTCAGACGTGACCACTACTACTACTAACTCTATTAATTCTCCCAATACTACTGCTACTACTTCATTTCCACTGTTACTACTACCTCTTCTACTGTCTGTACTACTACTTCTACTTCTGCCGCTTTTCTCTGCTCTCTTCTAACACTACTACCACTACCTCTACTTCCACTGCTGTTACTACCACCACCACCACTCCCTTCTTCCTCCGCCCCTTCTCGTATAGTGTATATTCTGGCCTTCTCTTTTTTCTCTTAACTGTGATTTGTCAGTGGTCCAAGACGGGCAGAAACGTCATCATAAGTTTCTTCTAAATGCTATTTGTTTATTGTTCCAGCCTGGATATAGTGACTCTTGTTTTACTATTTCCGGTGTAGCCTACTTAGAAGACTAGGATTGTTATTGGAATGTGTAGGTGCCAATTTGCCAGTTTATTTTTAAAGTGATATGACATTTTATGTAAAATAACGAGTATGCTTCTTCTGAACGACTTCAATCTTCTGAATGGCTTCAATTTTCGTCTGAACGACTTCAATCTTCTTCTGAGCGGCTTCAATCTTCGTCTGAACGGCTTCAATACTCGTCTGAACGGCTTCAGTCTTTATCTGAACGGCTTCAGGCTTCTTCTGAATGACTTCAATCTTCGTCTGAACGACTTCAGTCTTCTGAACAGATTCAGTCTTCTGAACGGCTTCACTCTTCTGAACTTCTTCAATATTCTTCTGAATGGCTTCAACCTTCTGAACGGCTTCAATCTTTAATCACTAATGCATCTTCTGAAAAGACTGATACATTTCAGGTTTAGGTTCTGTAGGTGCAAATTTGCTAATAAACTTGGAATTGTTCAATTCTGTGGGACAACTGGAGAATGCATCTTCTGATTGGCTTCAGACTTTCTGCGCCGGTGTGTTTTCTTCAAACTAAGCTTCTCAATTATTTTGGGTAGTGTAAGTTTTAATTTGAGAAATTAAATTAAATTGATTTCTGTGTACAATGGTTACACTGGGGGAACACCCACTCTGTTCTGCCTCTCAATTCCATTTTAGAGTAACACTGCGGGAACATTCGGAGTGTTGCTACATTATTCTATATACTACAGTAGTTACTCCTGAGTTACCACTGAGCCATGCGGCTTAAATAGGAAGGTTTCACAGACACAACCCCTGAGACTGTCTGCATTAGTAGTCACCAGCTGTGACCTCACTGTTCTTTCCTACAGAGCCCCAGAAGCCTTCATAGTACATATCTTCTCATACCCATCAAAACCAATCTTTAAACTCAAGATACAGTAAGTCAGAAAGAACGACTGTCAATAATGCTACGCTAGACCTGCTGCCTATCAGGCCCACGGTTTGAATCCCCCGTTCTGTGTGTGTGTGTGTACTCACCTAATTGTGGTTGCAGGGGTCGATTCATAGGTCCTGGCTCCGCCTCTTCACTGGGCGCTACTAGGTCCACTCTCTCCCTACTCCATGAGCATTAACATAGCTCTTCTTAAAGCTATGTATGGATCCTGCCTCCTCTACACCACCCTCCAGACTATTCCACTTCCTGACAATTTTATGACAAGAAATACTTCCTAACATCCCTGTGACTCATCTGAGTCTTCAACTTCCAGTTGTGACCCCTTGTTACTATGTCCCATCTCTGGAACATCCTGTCTCTGCCCACCTTGTCAATTCCTCTCAGTATTTTATATGTCGTTATCATGTGCCTCCTCTCTCATGTCCTCCAGTGTCGTCAGGTCGATTTCCCTTAACCTCTCCTAGTAGGACATGCCCCTTAGTTCCAGGACTAGTCTCGTTACAAACCTTTGCATTTTCTCTAATTTCTTGATGTGCTTGACCAGGTGTGAGTTCCATACTGGTGCTGCATACTCCAGTATGAGCCTGACGTACACGGTGTACAGAGTCCTGAACGACTCCTTACTGAGGTGTCGGAAGGCTATTCTTAGGTTTAGCAGGCGCCCATATTCTGCAGCAGTTATTTGGTTGATGTGCACCTCAGGAGTTGTGCTCGGTATAATACTCACTCCAAAATTCTTTTCCTTGAAGGAGGTTAGCAGTCTTTGGCCCCTTAACCTGTACTCCGTCTGCGGTCTTCTTTGTCCTTCACCATCTTCATGACTTTGCACTTGGCGGGGTAAAACTCTAGGAGCCAGTTGTTTGACCAAGCTTGTAGCCTGTCCAGATTCCTTTGTAGTCCTACCTGATCCTCATCCGTTAAAATTCTCCGCATTAGCTTCACATCGTCTGTGTGTGTGTGCGCGCGCGCGCGTGTGTATGTATACTCACCTAATCGTGGTTGCAGGGATCGAGTCGTAGCTGTTTGTTTATGTGTGTTTGCGTGCGAACAAAATAAAGTTTCCAATGAACAGGTGTAATTAAATTCAGGCAAAATTGGACAGTGTGTGAACACTGCGCTCTACCACTAGGCTGTGTTGGTTACAAAAGGAAGCCAACTACTTATCACATTTAGGTAATGTCTGCAGGTACTATCACTAAGCGTAAATGTGACCACAGTACAGAATTTGAAAATTAAGAACTAGTGCATATTGTAGAATCAAGCCTTACTGCGTCAGATTTAAACTGTAATTTGTCTAAATGACAATTTAATCTAAAATAAAATGCGTGCCCAAGTCAGTGGTCATCTCCTCAATATACTTGACAATCACGTTTCCGGTTGAGCTCAGAACAATGGAATTCAAAGCATGCAACTTCCTGCGTCAGATTAACGAAGATCAGGTCATTCGTCTTTGTGGTTAACTCATTTTAAGTCAAGTCATACTTCTTCGAGTTGACAGTTAACTCACACCTTGCTTACGCTCGCTGACCTGTAATGGTATTGGTTTTTTGTCTGTGTATAATGGTTGTTCATCATATACGTATATATATATATATATATATATATATATATATATATATATATATATATATATATATATATATATATACACATATAACATATACACTGTTGCTCCATACCTACTTTCTTATACACTGTTATTCCATCCAGATTTACGTTAACTATACACTTCCTTCAGATCTACATTCACCATACACTGTTCCTCCATATCTACATTCGCTATACACAGTTCCTACACACCTACACCGGATTTAGATTCGGTTATCTTTCCTCTCCACTCTGTCATTTAACGTTTCTGCTGAGAATGCTTTCGTGGTAAATTTATATCTATAAAGCGACCTACTTAAAAAACCCTCCGGTGTTGTCACTGTGATGCTCTCCTCTTTCGCAGTCCTTTATAAACTTGCCAGGTCAATATTACTACACCTCTAGGATAATCTGATTCCTCTTTGTGAACGCTGTATACACTTCTTACGCCATAGCACCTCTCTCTCTCTCTCCCTCTCTCTCTCTTACCTTCTGGTTCTCACATTACGAGAGTTGCCCCTACGCTCTTGCCAAATATAAACCCCCAGGTCATCAGATGTAGAGCAGAGAGGCATTGTTGCATCGCTGTGACATGGAAGAAGAGGTGGAAAGATGTTTCACTGAGATACAGACTTGGTCGTCAAGATCACACTGGAGGGCCTTCATCGCTGATATATATAGCAGGTCGTCAAGATCACACTGGAGGGCCTTCATCGCTGATATATATAGCAGGTCGTCAAGATCACACTGGAGGGCCTTCATCGCTGATTATATATAGCAGGTCGTCAAGATCACACTGAAGGGCCTTCATCGCTGATTATATATAGCAGGTCGTCAAGATCACACTGGAGGGCCTTCATCGCTGATTATATATAGCAGGTCGTCAAGATCACACTGGAGAGCCTTCATCGCTGATATATATAGCAGATTGTCAAGATCACACTGGAGGGCCTTCATCATTGATATATATAGCAGGTCGTCAAGCTCACACTGGAGGGCCTTCATCATTGATATATGCAGACCTGGTCTTCAAGATCACACTGGAGGGCCTTCATCACTGAGATATACAGACCTGGTCTTCAGGACCCTACTGGAAGCTTTTATCCTTCAATAATAATAACAATAATATTAATAATAATAATAATACTAATAACATAGAACAAAAAGGCACAATACCGTGACTGGAACAATACACAAATAACCCGCTCATAGGAGAAACTTACCACGACGTTTCGGTCCGACTTGGACCATTTACAAAGTCACACTAATAGTAATAATAATAACTAAAACATGAAAAAAAAATCTGCAGAAGCCTGTATCATTTCCTGATTAGTTACGGAGGATTTCTTTTCTATACAGGTTACAAATTATTCAAAACTCATTTTAATGTTTCATGTAAACATATAACAACTAGCTGGTCAACACTTTCTACAGCATCCTCAGTCATTGTTTCATGAGCAAGAAGATACCAACCTTTCAGAACACAAAACAATGGCCACTACACGAAGAATAATTTCTTGGAGGAAGAGTAGAAGGCTGGTGTTGCTGTATACATTGTGACATCCCCAGTAACTGGGGCGTCATGAATAAGACATATAGAGGTCAGAACAATAACTTCCTTTCCCCTCGGCAGGAGTTACTACAGGTGACGTATGGATAGTGTGACGACCACAGCAGCAGGCGACAGGGTGTGATGACCACACCAGCAGGGGACTGGATGTGATGACTACACCAGCAAGGGAGAGGGTGTGATGACCACACCAGCATAGCAGAGGATGTGACGACCACACCAACAGGAAAGAGGGAGGTCAGGGCGTGGGAAACAGGACAAGAATGAAGACCTGTTCGATAGGATATTTCAACATCAATACGCACAGCACACTGGTATATGTATCTCACACTTGCAGAGGAACTAAAGCTCTCTTAATTATCAGCAGAGTAAATTGTTGAGAGAAGCGTCACCTGCGGAAGGCCGGGCGAGGCTATGGAGAGGCGTGAGGAAAGGATCAAGAAACACAAATCATTAAGATATCTCTCTATGATTAAGACACATGTGAAACACTTAAGTATCTTTATTTCCGAAGCATTTTGCCTACACAGTTTCGCAAGATACTAAAGTGTTACACATGCGTCTTTATTCATCAACTTGTGAAATCTCTCTCTATGTTGTTTGTATATTCGTCTGGGAAAATCACCTGACACGGGCGTTTTTCATAAGAAGACCTGTTCTGTGGTGCCGGGTCTATGGCAGACGCCTTGCCATAGTGACAGCAGGAAACATGTGATTTTGGAGTAGCCGTTGGCACTATGGCTTGCCACGACAATAGCGACCACTGGCTTGCGACCACTGGCTTACCCGTGCTGGACTAAGTGATCTCAATGTGAAACATTGTCTCTATTAAAGGTTGATCATATTCTTAAGTCACATCATCTTTCGGCATATTTTGAAAGAATAATCCCAGATTATATTACAGAGCTAAATATTAATTCTCACTTTACCTCTTAGCATGATTTCATAAAAGAAAGAAGCGTATCACATTGTGTTACCACCTTTCTATTAGTTATTCCACATTTCATCCGTAGTGACAACACCGGCAGTGATAACTTCCGTAGGAACAACACCCGCAGTGATAACATCCTCAGGAACAGCGCCCGCGTGATTACACCCGTAGTAACAACACCTACACTAACCCCCAAGGGCTACTCTCAGTGGCTCGCCCGCAAAACATGGTTTCTAGCTTACTGAAATAATTAAGACAATAAAAATGCACTGCTGATATCACTTGTGCTACGACCTTCATAGTGTTCCCAGCATCCTAATGCAAGCTCATGACCGTATACTCCTGTCTTGTGTTGTTACTTGCTAGTGTTGTATTATACTGCTCCTCCTGTATACTCCTGTCTTGTGTTGTGCCCCGTTAGTGTTGCATTATACTGCTCCTGCCTGTATACTCCTGTCTTGTGTTGTTCCCTGCTAGTGTTGCATTATACTGCTCCTGCCTGTATACTCCTGTCTTGTGTTGTGCCCCGTTAGTGTTGCATTATACTGCTCCTGCCTGTATACTCCTGTCTTGTGTTGTGCCCCGTTAGTGTTGCATTATATTACTGCCTATGTACTCCTGTCTTGTGTTGTTCCCTGTTAGTGTTGTATTATACTGCTCCTGCCTGTGTCCTCCTGTCTTGTGTTGTGCCCCGTTAGTGTTGTATTATCTGTTTGCCTGTACTCTGTCTGGTTGTCCCGTTAGTGTTTTTATACTGTCCTGCCTGTGTACTCCTGTCTTGTGTTGTGCCCCGTTAGTGTTGTATTATACTGCTCCTGCCTGTGTACTCCTGTCTTGTGTTGTTCCCTGTTAGTGTTGTATTATACTGCTTCTGCCTGTGTACTCCTGTCTTGTGTTGTTCCCTGTTAGTGTTGCATTATACTGCTCCTGCCTGTGTACTCCTGTCTTGTATTGTTACTTGTTAGTGTTGTATTATACTGCTCCTGCCTGTATACTCCTGTCTTGTGTTGTGCCCCGTTAGTGTTGCATTATATTACTGCCTATGTACTCCTGTCTTGTGTTGTTCCCTGTTAGTGTTGCATTATACTGCTCCTGCCTGTGTACTCCTGTCTTGTATTGTTACTTGTTAGCGTTGCATTATACTGCTCCTGCGTATGCACTCCTGTCTTGTGTTGTTACCTGTTAGTGTCGCAGCATACCCTGCTAATGTTCCATTACACTTGTATTGTTCCGTCCCAGGAACGTATTATACAGTTCCTGTCTGTTTACTCTTGTCTTATTGAAGAATTAAACACACGTACAACACTTTGGCATCTTTATTGGCGAAACGTTTCGCCTTCACAACTGCCTTCTTCAGTCGAATACAAACAAATATAACACAGGAAGCAAGTAGAAGTAGTTTTGACGTGATCATTTCGCCAGCCTTGGTAAGAGGTAGTCAGTCCTTGAAGCCTAAACAATAGCCATGTGACCAGACCTTATTTACTAGAGCAGAAGTGAGATGAAGCAGCTGCACTGACGTCATAGGTGAGAGTGGCCCACTAATATAAGTTGCTAAACAATAATAAGATACTTGACTAACACAGCAACACCATGGTATCTTGGTACATGGGAAGTCTTATGTAACACCATGGTATCTTGGTACAGGGGAAGTCTTATGTAACACCATGGTATTTTAGTACAAGGGAAGTCTTACGTAACACCATGGTATCTTGGTACAGGGAAAGTCTTATGTAACACCATGATATTTTAGTACAGGGGAAGTTTTATGTAATACCATGGTATCTTGGCACAGGGAAGTCTTATGTAACATCATGGTATTTTAACACAGGGGAAGTCTTATGTAACACCATGGTATTTTAGCACAGGGGAAGTCTTATGTAACACCATGGTATTTTAGTACATGGGAAGTCTTATGTAATACTATGGTATCTTGGTACATGGGAAGTCTTATGTAACACCATGGTATCTTGGCACAAGGAAATTCTTATGTAACACCATGGTATCTTGGCACAGGGGAAGTCTTATGTAACACCATTCATCTACATGGTATAGTGGTACAGGAACACTATGGTATCTTGGTACAGGAACATCATGATATCTTGGTACAAGAACACCATGGTATCTTGGTACAGGAACACCATGGCATCTTGATACAGGAACTCCATGGTATCTTGTTACAGGAACATCTTAGTACAGGGGAAGTCTTATGTAACACCATGGTATATTGGTACAGGAACACTATGGTATATTGGTACAGGAACACTATGGTATCTTGGTACAGGAACACCATGGAATCCTGATATATGAGCACAATTGTATCTTAGTATAAGAACATCTTAGTACAGGAGAAGTCTTATATAACACCATGGAATATTGGTACAGGAACACCATGGTAGCTTGGTACAGGAACACCATGGTATCTTGGTACAGGAACACCATGGTATATTGGTGCAGGAACACCATAGTATGTTGGTACAGGAACACCATGGTATATTGGTGCAGGAACACCATAGTATGTTGGTACAGGAACACCATGGTATATTGGTACAGGAACACCATGCTATATTGGTACAGGGAAATCTTATGTAACATCATGGTACCTTAGTACAGGAATACCAGTGTATCTTAGTACAGGATCACCATGTTATCTTAGCACAGGAACACCATGGTATCTTAGTACAGTTTTATGCAACACCATGGTATCTTGGTACAGGGGAAGTCTTATGTAACTTCTTGCCTAAACAACTGTTTAACATGACCTGCTTCTGCTAGTGGGCAACGCTCACTTGCGACGTCACCTACAGCTGCTGCATCGCATGGTTTAGACTTAAGAGACTGATCACCTCCTACCAAGTTTCTGAGGAAATGATCTCGTCAAAAGTACTTCAACTGCCTCAAGTGTTAGTTTAGTCTGTATTCGACTGAAAAATTAACCTGTACTGTGTTGCCCCTTGCTAGTGTTGCATTATAGTACTCCTGCTTGTGTACTGGGTACATAAGAAAATAAGAAAGAAGGAACACTGCAGCAGGCCTACTGGCCCATGCGATGCAGGTCCAAGTCTCCCACCGGCTTAAGCCAATGCCCTGACCCAGCCAGGTCAGGTTACATTCACTTAAGGAAGGAGCACGGCATCTGACCTAGTAGCACAAGCTAGTCAGGACCAACTCACACCCACCCGCACCCACTCATATATTTATCTAGCCTATTTTTAAAACTACACAACGTTTTAGCCTATATAACTGTACTCGGGAGTTTGTTCCACTCATCGACAACTCTATTACCAAACCAATGCTTTCCTATATCCTTCCTGAATCTGAATTTATCCAACTTAAAGCCATTGCTGCGAGTCCTGTCAATACTAGATATTTTTAGCACGCTATTTACATCCCCTTTATTTATTCCTGTTTTCCATTTATACACCTCAATCATATCTTCCCTAATTCTACGCCTTTCTAGAGAGTGCAGATTCAGGGCCCTCAGTCTATCCTCATAGGCAAGATTTCTGATACATGGGATCAACTTAGTCATCCTCCTTTGTACGTTTTCCAGAGCATTTATATCCATTCTGTAATACGGTGACCAAAACTGTGCAGCATAATCTAGATGAGGCCTAACCAAGGATATACGTATAGAGTTGAAGAACAACCTGAGGACTCCTATTATTTATGCTTCTTGATATGAAGCCAAGGATTCTGTTCGCTTTATTGCGAACACTTAAGAACATAAGAACATAAGAAAGAAGGAACACTGCAGCAGGCCTACTGGCCCATGCGAGGCAGGTCCAAATCTCCCACCGACTTAAGCCAATGCCCCGACCCATCCAGGTCAGGTTACATTCACTTAAGGAAGGAGCACGGCATCTGACCTAGTAGCACAAACTAGTCAGGTCCAACTCACACCCACCCGCACCCACTCATATATTTATCCAGCCTATTTTTAAAACTACACAACGTTTTAGCCTCTATAACTGTACTCGGGAGTTTGTTCCACTCATCGACAACTCTATTACCAAACCAATGCTTTCCTATATCCTTCCTGAATCTGAATTTATCCAACTTAAAGCCATTGCTGCGAGTCCTGTCAATACTAGATATTTTTAGCACGCTATTTACATCACCTTTATTTATTCCTGTTTTCCATTTATACACCTCAATCATATCCCCCCTAATTCTACGCCTTTCTAGAGAGTGCAGATTCAGGGCCCTCAGTCTATCCTCATAGGGAAGATTTCTGATACATGGAATCAACTTAGTCATCCTCCTTTGTACGTTTTCCAGAGCATTTATATCCATTCTGTAATACGGTGACCAAAACTGTGCAGCATAATCTAGATGAGGCCTCACCAAGGATATATAGAGTTGAAGAACAACCTGAGGACTCCTATTATTTATGCTTCTTGATATGAAGCCAAGGATTCTGTTCGCTTTATTGCGAACACTTATGCACTGCTGTCTTGGTTTTAGATTACTGCTAACCAGAACTCCTAAATCCTTTTCGCAATCAGTAGTATTAAGATCTATATTATTTAGTTTATATGTGGCATGGTTATTGTCCTGTCCAATATTTAGAACTTTGCATTTATCTATATTAAACTGCATCTGCCACTTCTCCGACCACTGCATCAGTCTATTCAAATCTTCCTGGAGTGCTCTAATGTCCTCATTTGAATGAATTGGACGGCCTATTTTGGTGTCATCGGCAAACTTGCTTATGTCGCTATTTATTCCCTCATCTATGTCGTTTATGTAGATTGTGAACAACAAGGGGCCCAATACTGACCCCTGTGGAACACCGCTTGTGACACTTCCCCACTCTGATTTCTCCCCATTTATGCAAACTCTCTGCTGCCTATTTGTCAACCATGCCTCTACCCAGGAAAAAATTTCTCCTCCTATTCCGTGTGCCTTAATTTTCCTCAATAGTCTCTGATGTGGGACTCTATCAAAAGCCTTACTTATGCACTGTTGTCTTGGTTTTAGATTACTGCTAACCAGAACTCCTAAATCCTTTTCGCAATCAGTAGTATTAAGATTTACATTATTTAGTTTATATGTGGCATGGTTATTGTCCTGTCTATGTACTCTTGTATTGTTTGTTGCTAGTGTTACATTATACTGGTGCTACTTGGTGTACCTGAGCAGCAGGACTGCTCACCTCCGTCACTGAACAAAGGAGTTGCAGGTGTCTTCACAGGAACAAGAGAGAACTTGAATCACAGTGAAAAAAAAGACATTAAAAACCACTGGACTAACTAGCTTCCTGATTCACTCCTTCCCTGAACCCCCCCTTCCTCCCTCCCACCTCAACAACCTCCCCAACTCCCCCCTCTTCCTCCTCCAGACACTCCATCCCCCCCCTATCGTCATCTGAGTGGCCTTGATAGTACAGTAACGGACTCTGGCAGTCGACAGGTGCCTAGTACCTATTTGTATTTATTTTTTCTATCTTTATTGAGCAGCTTCTTTAGTTGTTAACTGTTAGCAAAGTGCTTGATAAGCTACTGATCAATTTAATGTAAGTGTGTCCTGGGAAAAGAGGATAAACAAATAGAGATGGGACCAGTTTTATGTTGGTACGCCTGGCAGCGGTGTGTCTGTGAGCATGACGTACAATCACTTCCGGTCATTACTTCTGACTTACCCAGTGGCCTGGTCATCACGGTGGGGGTGTGCACGCCCCTGCGCACCTCTCAGTTGACTCGCATGACATGTACATCCAGAGGTGTATGTCTCTCACTGCACATACACAGTTTACTTTAATCTATTTTAGGGATTAAAGTATTTTTTTTACCTGGTAGTGAACAGATAGCATGCAGCCTCGTATAGTCGATAGGCTTTAAACCCCATTCATCAACCTGTTTGCTCACGACGTGACAACGTTTTTCCTGGGATTAAGAACTTGTATTATTGATTTTTTAAAGTTTATCAGTTTAGGAGTTTGTGCCAATGACATTTTGCTGGTCACATTTTTGCCGGAAATGTATTTTGACAAACTTGAACTTTCTAATATTTCTGACCCAACCTTTGCAGTATTATTGAAAATATTGCTAGACTAAAACTGTTTATGATAACAATGTATCAAGTCGCAAACTTGAGTCATCATAAGAATATCCCCTCAAAGAATGTTCCTTGATGGTGAGGGGCTCATGATCTAAGGAATTGGACCAATGCTCCAATTCCTTGAATCAAGTCTGAATGCCTTCCATTTCCCGAGGTAGTCCAGGTGCTGTATGAAACTAGTGGGTTTAGCGCTTCTTTTTTATTATAATCACGAGCCACTATATGACTTCTATGGGTTTAGTGCTCCACCATGAATATAAAAAATAATGGTAAACAGTTAATTTTTGTACAGGTACACAGTGACTTCAGCATTTAATGAATTTTAAACGCGAGTAGAATGGTGGTGTGTGGGAAGGACCTGACTAATAAGCCTACTGCGGTGTTCTGCTCTTTAGGGTATTAGGCCTCAACCATTGATAACGTTACTAGGCCTCGTCCATTGATAACGTTCCTAGGCCTCAACGACTGATAATGCTTTGCTTCAGCAGTGTATGGTATTCGTGTATGATCTATACCGTGGGCTCCCATCTATATATTCCCTGCTGGGAAATATGAATATTAAGGAAAAGTGGGGAATAAAGAGATGATGACAAAATGGCATCATGCCTTTTTTATAGTTAGGAGCACGTAGTAAAGGTGAGGAATTTATGTGAGTGTGGGAGTAAAGAAATGTGTGGAGTATGGGAGTGGTGTGTGGGTGCGCATGTGTAGAAATGAGGGTAGTGTAATGGGTGTGCGTGTGTAGAAATGAGGGTGTGCAGTTGAGAGTGGAGTGTGTACTCATCTATTTATGGTTGCAGGGGTCGAGTCGCAGCTCCTATGTGTGTGCGAGAGAAAGATAACCTATCTGTAACTACAGGAGCAGAACTAGGCATGTGGTGTATAACTTAAATACTCTTTTCATCACATAATTTTTGAAACGTCCACTGGTTGCAGCACTTCCTAATTCCTCTTTTAATACATCCCACTCTATTTGAGAAAAACTTTCTACTATTATTTCCACTCCCACTTTTTTCCAATTTGCAACTGTGGCTTCTTGTAGCACCATGTAACCCCTACATATTCCTGTTTGGTCTTAATATAATTTATAAACGACATTCTTAACATTTCAACATTCGTATATTTGAAAGCTATTTTATAGTTTTCCAGTGTAGCATATGAGTTTCTCACAATATCATTTATATGATCTTCCGGTGACAATTTTTTTTAATAACTTCTAGAGCGCTTTCTCTGACTGATATTTTCAATATTTTGTCACGCAGTCGGTAATTCTTCATGTGGCTTGATTTCACTTTCATTTCCATTACATGGCATTTATCAACATTAAATTTCATCATCTATTACTCCTGTATCTAGATCATCTTGTAAATATTTAGTAATTTTCGCTTTTAATTTTACATAAGAGTTTTTAATCATCTGCAAATATATTCATATAGTATACTGTTTTTTTTTCCTTCTGGTAAATCATTTATATAAGTTAGAAACATTATTTGGGAAAGTATGAAACCTTGTGTCACCACACTTGTGACATCTTCCTATGCAGAAATTTTTCCTCTCACAACTGTTTGATTTTTCCTCTGAAATAAAAGCCTCTCATCCATTGTAATAATTTACATTTAATTCCTCCTATATTTTTGAGCTTCTAAATTAGTCTTTCATGTGGCAGTCTATCAGAAGTTTCGTAAAGTTTTAGTAAATAAAATCCTCCCATCCATTTCCTTCTTGAACAATTTCTGCAACTGTTATAATAACTTAATAAATTTGATACACATCTTCATCTAATAACAGTTTCTTGACTTCCTCTTTAATTGTTTCATTATCCTCTAGTTCAGTTGTCTGGTATTTGTAAATCTATATGAAAAAAACGTCTTTTGTGAATACACTCTGAAACTTTCTATTTAATACTTTTAGACATTTCCTCTTGCAGGACTCGAACCTGCAAACTCTATCAGAGTCCACAGTACTTTACCAGGGAGCCAGACATCAGAAAAGTATGGGCGCCTAGCCGAAGCTAGACGATGTTTCCCATACCATGGGCCCCAGGCTTGTTTTCAAAGTTGTTTCATCAAATCCTGCCACACGCAGTGGACAACGAAAGAGATTTGAAATGCTTAATTCGCAAAACAGGCTAAATTATTCACAAACATTGTCTCTACGTCCACAACAGGACTCGAACCTGCAAACTCTGTATCAGAGTCCGTTATTTCATCATATATATATGTCGTGCCGAATAGGTAAAACTTGCGATTTGGGCTTAAATAGCAACACTCTTCTTGCCGAATAAGGCAAGTGAAAATTTGTATATGCAATAATTTCGCAAAAATCATTCTGAACCTAACGAAAAAAATATATTTCATTGTTTGTTTATTATTAAATTATTGTGAACTTATCTAAAATATATTTAGTTGGATTAAGCTAAATTAAATTTCGCTCGTTATAATAAGAATAGATAAGTTTTCTAAGGTTCTTTTGATACAAAATTATTATCATAAATAAAAATATATATCTTTAAACGTATAAGAGAAAAATTTAGAAAGGACTTAATTTTAAATGAGTTCTTGCTAATTGACCAGTTTTACCTATTCGGCACTACACACACAACACACACACACACACACACATATATATATATATATATATATATGTCGTGCCGATTACGTAAAACTTGCGATTTTGGCTTAAATAGCAACGCTCACCTTGCCATATAAGACAAGTGAAAATTTGTGTATGCAATAATTTCGCCAAAATCATTCTGAACATAACGAAAAAAAAATATTTCATTGTGTTTGTTTATTATTAAATTCATGTTAACGTATCTAAAATATATTTAGTTGGGTTAGGCTAAATTAAATTGCGCTTGTTATAATAAGGTTAGGTAGGTTTTCAAAGTTTATCTTGGTACAAAATTATAAATTCTTACATTAACATAAATGAAAAAAATATATCTTTAAACGTATAAGAGAAAATTTTAGAAACGACTTAATTTTAGATGAGTTCTTGCTAATTGACCAGTTTTACCTAATCGGCACGACATATATACATTATATATATATATATATATATATATATATATATATATATATATCACTAGCCTAGTTGACCTGTCAGTCATCAGAGCTGCGAGTAGAACTCTGGAAGCAGATCACAGGTATGTCACAGACATGTTGCCACCAACATTGAAACTATGAAGATTTACTTTATACAAGGAGGTGGTTCTTTGTTGATTGTGAAGGGTCTTGATCCAAGGAAAGTGTGAAGCTATCCTCTCCCTTTCCTTGGATCAAACCAGCTTATGTCCCATTCCCCAGGCGTTTACTCCTACGAGTTTAGAGGTTCCTCTTGTATATATAAATGATAATCTTAGCTGACAGTTCTTCATGGATGAGATGCCTTGATGCCGGACAAGGGCTCTTGATCCAGGGAATCATAATTACCCTCTCCTTCCTCAGATCAAACCTGATTATCTCCCATTTCCCAACAGCTGTATGAACTTTACCACTGAGGTGGCTAGTTTATTGTGCACCCCATATCCATCCTGTGGAGGGTAGCGCAAGAGCATATGAATACACAAAACACCTAGGAACTAGACCCCAAAAGGGGTTAACAGAAGTACATCTGGATTTTTATCTACAGTTCACTTTTCTGTTACAAGCAAATTTTGGAAATTTGCTTAATATATCTGGTATCTTATTTTCACTAATAAGATATCTTGACATGTCACATAGGTTATTATACTGTTTATCTCTATATTCATCAATAAGTGGACAATTAAGCACATAGTGTTTAATATAGCGACCATAGGGCTGGCCACATATTTTGTATATGGTTTGATCATCATCTGTGTGTCTCCCAGACTGCCAAAAGTACCTGTAACCAAGCCTAAGCCTAGCCATTACAACATCGGTCAGTCTGTTCACATTGCAAGTTGCTCCATAAACGTACTTGTTCATGTTCATGTTATCATAGATGATTATAGATCTACTCAGGCTTCTAATTGTATTCCTATAACATTTAGTTTCATTATTTACTTCTCTCCTAATATTATTCCTAATGCTAGACACAGATACACTTAAGTTATATTCTACATTATCCTTCAGGGTACTTTTCTTGGCTAATATATCAACTTCACAATGAAGGATTAATCCAGTGTGCGATGGGATCCAAACAATTGTACATTAATTTCCTTTTTCCTGATTTTTGAGTGTTTGTATCTGGCTTCTCCAATGACCATGTGAAGGACATATTCATCAAGGTTATATTCATCAAGGTCATATCATTAGGGTTACATTCGTCAAGGTCATAATCATCAAGGCCATATTTGTCAAGGTCATATTAATGAAGTTCATGTTCATCAAGGTCATATTCATGGTCATATTAATCAAGATCACATTCAAGGTCATATTCCGAGATTTTATTTTCCTTTGGGTTTGTGACTGAACGACAATGTTTGAATTTGAAATAAAAATTATATAATCTGACATAACATAAATAATATATCCATGGCAAAGATCTAAACCGTAAGTCACACAGTGCCTGGTGAACAGGAGACAATCAGGTGTGATCCGAGGAAGAGATTAGCTCGTATTCCTTGGATCAAGAGCTCTTCACTATCATCAACGTATCCTCTTTGAAAGGCTATTGCATGCAAATTGCTCTGATATGAAAATTTACCTCACATACCTATGGACTCAACCTCTGTTATTACTTTCTGCATTTAAACACTAAAAAATTTCAGTGATGAATTAATTAGCTTTTCTCGCTAATAAATTATAAAGTCACCATCAAAAGTAATTACATATTGTTATACCTACCAAAAAGTGCTAATGCTAATATAAAAATTAATAATATTACTACTACTACCTCTAATAATAATAATAATAATAATAATAATAATAATAAATAATAATAATAATAATAATAATTAATTATTATTATTATTATTATTATTATTATTATTATGAAAAGCCCGTAAGAATTACCATAGTGAATGTAAAGTAATCAGGTTTGATCCAAGGAAGAGGAGGATATCTCTAATTCATGGTAATCGGAAATACTTTTTAGTCTTAAATATACAGACATTTTTCATACATTGCGGAGAAACACTTGTTATATACACCGAGCAGTGTGTATAAACTCCGTGTGTGTATATACATAATTTATTTTAATTCCCCTTTTAAGAAGTTTAAGGTATATTTCCTTGTAATATATGGTAAAAAATAATGTAAATTTGCTTTATTCCCAACACTGGGAGGTGAGCATCAATGTTTTTCTGGTAGACAAGTAGGTGTTGAGACACGTGAAACAAGTTGGTAACTTTATTGATATTAAATTGTTGCACGTCTCTAATTCATCTAATTGAGGGGGGTAAGAGTCGTCATTATGAAAATATAAATAAACACCGCTCAAAGTCACAAAGATTTGCCCTGGAGATATCCGTTGTTGAGTGTGAAAGCGTGAGAAGAGGATGTAGTGTACCTCTCATGTGACTATGTGAGAGCTGGCACATCTTGAATTTCACCCAAGAGAACTGTCAGCGGCTCTATACAAAAGATGCAATCTCATATTTATTCAAGCTTAAAAATATCTGCAATTTATCCTTATACCACAGCATTTAAATGTATTTAATCAGATTAACTATTAATCGTTATGTATGGATATTTATTGACGGGTACATATTTTCCCGCCCAGAAGTGACCACTGACCAGCCTCGAGTGTCAACAAGTGTGTTGTGTCACCCGTGTCGCTTGCTCACTTAATACTTGTGTTTCTCGGGATTATTGGCCTACATGCAGCTTTTAAGGTAAGATGCTGATTCACAATTGCAATACTGGAGACTGGGTGTGTGTTGCTGAGGAAGAAAATATGTCGCCTGGTATTGCGTGCAGGTAATGATGTAGCCAGCTCTGAGGTAAAGCCGTTTTGAGACGCCATCATCAACCTTTCACAAGTTTTCTGAGTATTTTCCTCTCGTCGGTGAATGCTATAGAATATTTAGAAAGTTGCGGCGATATTTCATCGTTTCAGGGTTATACACTTCACTTGGTATCATTTAATGGCATACACAAATATCCGCGTGAAATTTAATGAGTTTCATGTTTTAATTAAATTCTTTCGTTAATTATGTTATCAATATTCACCGCACAAAATTCATGAACAATTGAATTGGCTTCATCAAAAAGTTAATCATTTCCTACAATGCCTCTTATGGATCCACTCATCATTTATTTTATACGTCAAAGTATGATTCACAAATCTCATACATTATAACTAGGTCAGATCAGTATTTTACCAAATGCATTTGTAAACTGGAGAAGTAGTCGAGTTGAATGATCGTATTTCCTTGGACCTCCTCTGCAACATTGCAAGTTCCTGATGATTTGTTGATTGCAACACGAAAAGCCTAGAGCTATCATTCAACTCCCTCCGTGGCTGTTTTGAATCTTGGAGAAATATTGTTAAAAAGGTGATGAGGCTGCGATAAGTAGGCTAGTGGGAGTTGTAGTTCCTGGGATGTCACAGCGAGGAAGCGTTGAGACGCAAGATTCTTCGAGAGTTCTGCATCGGCGTTACCGGAAATAAAATCAGCTGGAGCCTAGATAAGAAGAGCAGGAAAGTAGAGGAAGATGTACAGCGTATTAGTAACTATCTAAAGTCGCGCCAATACTTAATAAACTACGAAATGCTCATGCATGTTAGTGGCTTTCTTTGTGCTTAACAGTATTTTATTACATGTAAACTACACTTTATATTCTACACAAAAAAATAAAATTTGTTTATTTGTTAGCTAACATAGCTGGGAAACTGTAACATGTACAGCGTGATGGTAACTTTCTCAAGTCACATCTGATGAATATTTTTAAATGTGAAGGTTATACAGATTCATTAACGGCAATAAGATGTATTAATACATGATCTATAAGGATAGTTTGGGTTAAGTAATCTTTAAAGATTTTCATCAAATGCACTATTAATATTTTTATTATATTACCTGGTAATGATTGTAATTTTATTAAGAACACTTTACCGGGTTACTATAAAACATTACAATTATACACTGATTGTTTATCACTTTGAGATCCATTGAGACTGCTTGGTAACAAAATTGTTTCATCAGAATTTTGGTGTAAAACTGCAAATAATATATTATTAACTAAATCTCTCCATATATATATAGTTGGAAAGAAATAACATACGATATAAATAATTTTAGCCTTTAATTAAAAAAAGGCATTGCTCCAGGGTTGGATAAACCAGTGTCAGCACTTATTACCCAGGATATATTTCCTGAAGGATTTATTTCTCTCAGCATATAAATGCTGAGAATTTACTTCAATCCCTATTTTAGGAATTCAAATATTGTCTGGTGGCAAAAAGGTTACCGTGCAGCCTTAATAATGAATAAACAATGTATTACTGTTTCTATGTTCATTGCACTATAATGCTTCATTTGATATTATAAATGTCTGTAATATAAATAAACAACGGGGAAACAAAAAAAACAAGAATTGAATATGATATTTAACAAGAATAGCTAAACGAATTTAGGAAGATCAACTGGTAGTATTTGAAAAATATATTCTAGACTACTCTTCATTATTTATATTGAATTCCGTTGTTAAACTCTGCAAAAAAAAAATAAAAGATGTGTCATGAATGTTTTCCTCATGATTTAAATAAGTAAATACCACTTGATTTAAGATTATGTTTACAAGTCCTGCTTGCTTACGTAAGAAGAGTAGGTTGAATATAATTCCTCTCATCTGTGTTTGTGTCGTGGTGTCTGTGGAATTTTCTAGTACAGAATATGATAGTGGACAGCAAAACTGTACATTAGAGCTAGTCATGAAAATCAGAAAAGTCATTGAGCTGGAAGGGAGAATATGTTTGTTTTGAGTCCGATAAGTAGGGCATAGGGACTTTGTTAGAGCTGCTATTGGAAGTTGCTTAAAATGTAAACTAGGGTTCCAGTCTTGATATTAGTGTTCAGGACAAATGCAGTTACTGAACCACATGCAGTGGATACGCTTTAAATCAAACAAATTACCTGAAACAGTATATTAATTACATGACGTTTAGACTTTACATGTTGTATAGAGAAATAATGAATTTGCGTGAACAAATTTTTTATATAAATGGTATATAATACTGACATTAATCAAAGCCTTGGCCTTCTTCAAGGTTGAGGGAATGATAACTTCGTATCTACATCTCTACTACTAATTTTATTTCCTCTGTTTCGACTGAAGAAGCCTGCTGAGCCAATAAAAATACTAAACTGTTGCACATCTCGCTCATCTTGTCAGTACTGTATAAAATAATAAGCCTCACTAAGCTTTAGTAACAAGTTGGGGTATTCTACCCTCTACATGAAGCCGTACATCAAACGTTTCCTTATCACATCTAAGCATTTAACATTATTCACAGTGAAAATCTTCGAAGAGCCTGTCATTCTTGGTACCGTAATCAGCTACTTAAGCATGTCATGAAGACGGACATGTTCGTTTTAGGAAGATACATGGTAGTTTACCTCCGGTGCATTGCAATACTAATTAGCAACACATTCATAAATGCTCTTATACTTATACTGCAAACTGATATTGTCAGAAAAGGCGTTACCCATATTTTCTGTGTTGTTTACTTAAATAATTATCGTCTCCTTTACCATTGCTGATAATGTGATAGGTGGCCGACGTTTCCATTAGGAGAGACAAGAACCAAATTGTGTGTGTATGTTGTTCTGTCATCTTGACTAGGAGTGACACTACATCCGGTTACAGCCGGATGCTGTAACCGGATGCCACAGCCGGGATACCTAAGCCGGATACCTTGCCGGATAATACAGTCGGATACTGTGCATCGTTATTCACGTGTCGCAATACACTTCGACTGACAAGAAGTGACTAACGTCATTACTCTGGAAACTGATCATTGACGCCGTTAATTGTCAGTTTGCAGGGATATTACCCCGATGAGTCAGTTTTCCTGCGGAAGCATTCCTTCCACAGCGAGACTACCCTTGTTTACCTTACCTAGTAATCTTCAGCAAATATTTAAGTAATACTATAGATAAATTTCGATACAGAATTATATAGGAAAGCACAGGTTTTGTTTATACCACGTAGTGGTGATTTTAAGAATAGGCTAGACAAATAAATGAGTGGTAATGTGTGGGTGCGGGAAGACCTGCCTAGCATGGGTGAGGTCTAATGCAATGTTCTTGTTTCTTATTTTAGGTATCGTTCCCCGTCATGTTTGATGGCCTTTCTAAAAATACTAAGTGGAATACAATTTTATTGATATTTGCAATAATATATGATTGATGTTTGAGTGAATGTTTTCCTCTCAAAGTTCTTTCTTGCTAATAAAACAAAAACTAAAAGACAGAGGTATCATTAAAATTCGTTGTCATTACTTAATGGAAAGTTTTCGAAAAGATTTTGCAGTCAAGTATGTAAAAACTGTCGTAAACAATACGTACGTGAAATTAACACGGCTTCCGTAAATATTTCGTCGTAAAAGATACGTACATGGACGTTTTGAACTATGTAATACAACGAATGCCAGTTTATCCTCCATGAATTTCTTAGTAATAAAAAAATAATTATTCACACTTCAGCTCAGTTTGTATTGCTGTGTATTAATGTTTGTGTGAATTTACATATATTATGTCGTCTATATTTCTGTTTCTCCCCTCCACCGTGTCTCTGTCTCTCTCTCTCCTTAGCACCCTTATCTCCTTCACTACCATAACTTATCATTCTCACTATCAATCTTATCTCCACTACTATTCCCATCTCCTTCGCTACCATTCCTTATCTCCCTCACTGTCATCCCCACCTCTCGCAAGTACACCCCCTCTCACCACCGTCCTGCATCCCCCCTCACCACCATGCTAAGTCTCCCTCATCACCATCCTCAGTCTAACTCACCATCATCGATATCTCCCTCGCCACTCTCCATCCCCTTCACCACCACTCTCATCGTCACCGCCACTTATCTTCACCACCACTCCCTCTCCCCCAACTAACCAACAGGTTGGAGAGGAGACTTTAGACGACATTTCGGTCCGTTACGGGCCATTATGGGCCATTATCAAGTTGTGAGTTGTACCACACATGGTGTTGTACCATCCACGATGTTCTACCACCCACGATGTTGTACCACCTACGATGTTGTACCACCCACGATGTTGTACCATCCACGGTGTTGTACCACCCACGGTGTTGTACCACCCACGGTGTTGTACCACCCACGGTGTTGTACCACCCACGGTATTGTACCACCCACGGTGTTGTACCACCCACAGTGTTGTACCACCCACGGTATTGTACCACCTACGGTATTGTACCACCCGCCACATACCCATCACAGCCTGGTTTATCCGCCACTTGGTGGAGGTATTGATCGAGTGTTCCCTTGAAGACTTGTGTCCAAAAGAAACAACCAAACAACCTAGCAATTTTCTCAGAATATTTTTTTTAATTTTCAGCTGAGAATTCCGTATTTAGGCTCCATTATTATTATTATTATTATTATTATTATTATTATTATTATTATTATTAGTAGTAGTAGTAGTAGTAGTAGTAATAGTAGTAGTAGTAGTAATAGTAGTAAGTAGTAGTAGTAGTAGTAGTAGTAGTAGTAGTAGTAGTATATTAATATGTGGGAAAGCACTAAATTCACGAGTCGTATATACAGAACTTGAGGTATGGAAGGCAATGACATTCGATCCAAAGAAGGATAGGACAGCTTCCTTGGATCAAGAGCTCCCCTTGAGTAACTAGGTGGTGACAAGTCTTAACAGTACTAGCAGTTGGCGAAAGCCCACAAATGGTGAATCACAGATACGTAAACAGATTTAACTTAACAGCGTTTCGCCCGTTGTGGGTCTTGTCAACAAAACGTCGCAAATAAATTATTAATTTTATTGTCTTTGTCATAGCGGGAGAAGCATCATAAATAAAAAAATAATTGTGTTTCTTTTACCGCGGGCGAAACGTCGCAGATGGCTTACTGTGTCACAACGGGCGAAGCGTTGTAAATAAAAGGTTTACTATGTGACTTTGAGTCATCAATAACTAGAACACCTTAATGTTCACTATAAAATAATGTACAAGTCTAAAAATACGACTGCTGATATTACTGCAGACATTTCATTAACAATAAAGGCAATATCGAAATATTGCAGCGCAGAGGAATGCGAAATATTTCTGGTAATTTTAGGAACCTTTTAATTGGCAGTGATATTACAGCTGGATGGAAAACCTGTCATGTGTTACTGTAACAGTGTGACGGCTTGTACCATGCTGTGTTACGGTGTGGAGGGTGACGGCTTGTTGTACCATGTTGTTACATTGTGGAGGGTGATGGCTTGTTGTATCATGTGTCACAGTGTGGAGGGTGATGACTTGTTGTACCATTATGTGTGTTACTGTGTGACGGCTTGTTATACCGTGTATTATTGTGACGTGTTATATTTTGCTGTGTTGTTGGTTACTGTGACGTGTTACATCTTATTATACTATGTAGTTTGTTACTGTGACATGTTAGTTACTGTTTGAAGTGCGACGCATTGTAACTATCACTCTGCGGGTCTTTCCACAATGTAACCCTAACACACACTAGGGTAACCGCTGAACTTCCATCGAAATGCGTTAAAAACAAGGAATTAACGAGAATGGCAATGCGAGAGTGGCGACACATCGAACAATATTAATGAGGGAAATATCAGCCCCGTCAGCGCGATGAACTCATGCCGTGTGTGTGTGTGTCAAGTCACCCGGATATTAAGTGACGTCAGGGGGATGAGTAGGAGGAAGAAGGCTAGGCAAGGCGGACGAGCAGGCTGGAGCGTCCGGGAGGCGGAAGTCGGGTCATTCCTGGCAAGATGGTGAAAGTCTGACTAACTCCCTTAATTCCCTCAGATGTTGCTGCTCTAGTAACTGTGTTTTTTTCTTTTTACTAGATCTCTGGACGAGTGTGTTCGTTTGTCTTTGTTTTATAATGATATTAAAAAATATATATAGTTCCTGTTCTACTAGTACATATATATAGGGGACCCTCATCCTCAGAGAAAAGAATAAACTCGCTTCAGGGAAAACTTAAAGTTCTCCCTGAAGCTGTTTGAAAATTTTCTCCTACCACCCCTTATATTTTCTATATACTTTATTTAAAGACAAAATACATTGACAAGAATATAATAGGGAGTAAAACAACATATGTATAATTTATTTTTCAACGGTTATAGCACTTACCACCTCCTCTTGGATCCCATTTCATCGTTTAACCACTCTAAAAAAAAATCTTTCTAGTATAAAAAAATCTTTCTAATAAGCGTTTTCTTTCTCACTTTGCAACTGTAGTTTCTTGATGGTGTTAACTGCTAAGAAATGTACATCATCTGTTTTCCTTATCCTTGTTTGACTTATGTACGATTGTCGTGTCTCCTTTCCTCTCACCAGCCAACGGGGGTATGTTCAATAATTCTATTCTTTTTAGCTCTAAGACCCTGTCTAGCTATTCTTTGAACCTTTTTATTATTATGTGTTAAGGTATGAAAACCCACACCACCACTCCATATTCGGTTTTCGCCTAGTTTACGTTGTGAACAGCTTTTTTTTATAATTTTTTGACATCTATATATCTGAAGGCTATATTAAAACTTGATTGCACAGGATATGAGTTTCTCACGATTTCAATTATGTGATCTTCCGATGACATTTTTCTTGTGTGTATGTGACAGTTACATTTTGTGGAGTTTGTAGAAATTATGTCACGGCGATTTATCATTTGAGGAAGCCAGGTCACGTTACAGGTTTTTATGAGGCAGTATGAGTCACAAAGTATCACTTGCTTGTATAAGGAAGCATGAAATAGCCAGTATGTGTTAGGTCATGTGGCATTTTTGTATACGAGCATGAAGAAATCAGGTGATATAACGTGTTTATATAAGAAAGAGTGAAGAACGCAGGTGCCACCACGTGTTTGTGTATGAAAGTACGAAAAAGTTAGATGATTCGTCATGTTTGTGCGTGTAAGCACGAAGGCGTCAGGTGATGCGAGGCAGTGCATGAGTCAGGTCATATCACATTTCACAAGTAACCCACACACATTGCAGATAAATCTTTAGACGACCATTATGAAGTCTCGACTGAGAGAGAAAATGGGGGATAACTGAGAAGACAGCTCAGGCGAAGAAGAGGTGAGGAGGCAGCCGAAGCTATCTCGATAATGGTCCGGAACGAACCAAAACCTTGTCTAAATATTTATCCCCAGTTTGTGGGTTAGTTATGAGTTGCCTCCAGCCACAGGATTATGACATATTTTTCATGTCACATGTTTCTGTTAGGAAGTATAAAGTACTTGGGTCATGTTAAGGCATGCTATATTATAATATTTTAACTAAAGTATATACGTTAAATAAAATAAAATATTTGTTCATTAAATTAAATATCTTATTTTTCCTTAAAATTTCGACGTTGGTCACAAGTTTTAGCAGCTTCAGAGATTCTAAATTGTAGATGTTTAATAAAAATAAATAACGAAATTTGCCATATATTTCACAAAAAAACATAATACTTATCATGTCTGATAGTCACTTTTGATATCTCATTTTAAAGTAAAATTTGCCCGAAGTTCTAAAACTCAATTTATAGGTGAAAAACATTGTGTTTTGTCCTAGATAAGAAAAGATAATATTTTTTTTCATATTTTTAACCCCGGAGGGTTTGCCACCCAGGATAACCCAAGAAAGTCAGTGCGTCATCGAGGTCTGTCTGTCTTATTTCCATTGAAGTCCTTCAGTCTTGTCCCCCAGGATTCGAATCACACCAGTCGACTAACACCCAGGTACCTACCTACTTGCTAGGTGAACGGGAACAGCAGGTGTAGGGAAACGCCCAATTTTTCCACACCCAGCCGGGGATTGAACCACGGACACTCAGGTATGAGGCGAAAGCTTGCCTGCCTATCATTTTCAGTTCATCCTATCATTTTCATTATCTACCCTATCATTTTCATTATCCACCCTGTCATTTTCGATATCCACCCTGTCATTTTCATAATCCACCCTGTCATTTTCATAATCCACTATCATTTTCATAATCCATCGAATCATTTTCTTGGCCTTACTTAGCAAGGTCAGGTTTCCTATGTCTCGTCCTCTTTATCCAATATTATAATATATGCTAAACATTTATATTTTTTATGACAAGCGCGATGTGAAATATTATTTGTACATCAGAATGAGAGGCTTAATTTTTTGTATACATTGCATTTATCACCACCGGAAACTTACGAAATCTGTGTTACAAACTGAACATCGGAGACTGGATTGTAAATGCAGTAACAGCCTGGTTGATCAGGCTCTCATCCACCGAGAGGCCTGGTCATGGACTGGGCCGCGGGAATATTGACACTCGGAATATCGTCCAGGTGATACCATCAAACTGTGGAAAAGGTCACAAGTGTATAACTCAGAACATTTATTTAACAAATATCCTGAACTGTACACAAGTGTCCTTTTTCCACGCTGAAACTGGGCACTACGAGCTCCAGCTCCTGTACCTTCTAACAGGTAGATGAAGTATTCTCACACACGTCATATTTCCAACTGCAGGTTGGAGGCGTGACACAAGCACAGCTCTTGTTCCGGTAGTGTTAGGTAGGTAATCTCACACAGTTTTTATTTTACATACAAATGTTAATACATTATAACACTGGTTAACAAAATTAAATTTTATATTCTCATTAAAGATTTACAAAAAATCTGCTCCCGTTTCAAACGCTGATTTCAAGTCATTATTTATTCCATCATGTCTAGTTTTCGAAATATGGCGGTTTAATATATATTTTTTTTAATTTTAACAAGATTTAGGACAAATCGCATATTATATACTTGTTAAATGCCTGTAGAATACATTTATAGAAAGGGAATATTGTATACTTGCATCTGTGCTCATAGTCATATTCTAGAGAAAGATTATAAAAAATTCTGTAATATAAACACGTATATACGTACTGTGCATACATATATAAATACATGCAGATATGCATCAGAGTCAGGTGATATGTATTCATGACTTATGACTTAAAATGCTTTTAAATTGACAATTGGACAAGGATAGACTGACATGGATGTTAAACAAATTAACGTGAGGGTAAGCTGAACACCACAGCTGATTATTATTATTATAATAATCATAACTAAGCGCTAAACTCGCAAGGATCATACAACGCTGTCCTACACAACACTCATCCTACCAAGTAATTCCTCAGACTTAATGCATGTGGGCTCCCGCACGATTTTTTAAAAATTATAATAATAATAATAATTAATAATAATAATAATAATAATATTAATGACTTTTAGTGTGAGAGAATTCAGGAGGACCTAGTACATAGGAGGTAGTGGAGGAAAGCAAGTTATTTATAGGTTCAAGAGTAGATATGATAAGGTGTCACAGTGGGCTGGGGAGGAGGGGGGAATTATCTATGCCAGGGTGATTGAAGGTTAAGAGGCGGGGCCAGGAGCGGTGACTCGAACCCGGCAGTAATAATAAGGTGAATATATCCATAATTGCATATGCCATCACTATCTTCCATCTCTCTCATGATTAGTAATTCCCTCTCCCCCCTCTCCCCTATCTCACTCATTATTAACACCCTCCTCATTTCCCCCATCCCTTCCGCCGCTAGCAGACTCTCGTCTCCCTCACCCTAACGGGTTTAGTACCTACCTTGCATGTACTACTACCACAACAATAAGAATCGTACAAACAAATGTAGAGATATGCTGATGTACAACCTTGCTTACTCCCAAGTATGCTTGATGACTTTTGACAAATATTGGGCATCCGGTCATCTGCCACGGGTCACAGACGGAAGCCAGGATGATGGAGAAGGAGAGAGGGAGAGAGGGAGGGAGGGATGAGGGGGAATACTATAACTATGCAAATAGATTGAGAGACACATGCAAGGACACAGACAACCAGGCAGATATTGATAAGCAGTCAGGCAAACAGACAGATATTGTAATCAGCCAGGCTAACAGGAAGATGGACAGATAGCCAGAAGAAAGACAGGCAGTGTGAGAGATAGAGGGGCAGGCAGGTAGACAGTCAATCAGTTAGACAGGAAGGAAGAGAGCCAGACAGATACAAGAGGGAGGGCAAGTAAGCCTCAGTGAGCTGATACGGAAGTAGTAGTAGTAGGGAGCACCACCACCTGTTACCACTTATCACATAACACGTGATACTGGTGGAGTGGGGGACACCTGGTGAAGTGAGGGAGGGTGAAACACTCCAGCACACACGTCAGTTACTCCATCATTGGTGGAGTGAGGGAGGGAGAAGTACTCCTGCACATACACACACACACACACCCTCGCCTTGCTCCATTCTTTATATTGAACAAAATTGGATACATCAGCACTGTGCTGCTACATTATTCAATATGACTATCACACAGTGGGAACGAAGGCTGTTTACCTGTCATATTCCATCATGCAGGATGAATCATACACTCTTGAGACGTCTTACATACACTCTTGAGACGTCTTACATACACTCTTGAGACGTCTTACATACACTCTTGAGACGTCTTACATACACTCTTGAGACGTCTTACATACACTTTTGTATTGTCTTACATGCACTCTTAAAATGTCTTACATGCACTCTGGAAATGTCATAGTGTTTCACATATTTGCTATAATCTCTTGATCATCTGTAGGTCAATTTGTATTGTCTTACGCACCTAAGGTTCTTAACCAAGCGTACCCCTCAAGGGAGGTTTCTTGATGCTGGTGAGGGGCTCTTGATCTAGGGAATTGGATCTGTGCTCCAGTTCCCCGAATTGAGCCTGAATACCTTCCACCCTCCCCTCACAGGCGCTGCATAATCCCTACGGGTTTAGCGCCCCCCCATGATTATAATAATAACTAACCAAGCGTAAGCTTGGTTAAGAACATAGTTTAGTTATGTATACTCTGGCTACTGTGTTTATTTGGCATTCCGATTCGTTAGGAGTCATTAAAAATATTAAGAAATGTTAGGATAAACCTAATGATGGCGGGACATCAGGAGCATAGCACTGCTGTATGGACACATGGGTGGTTATATACACACATGCACGCACGCACTCTCGCTCGCCACTCAGTCATACCACACTCACACCACACTCACACCACGCTCACACCTCACTCACCACACACACACACACACACACCCACACACACACACACACACACACACACACACACACACACACACACACACACACACACACACACACACACACACACACACACACACACATGTCCTACGAGGAGAGGTTAAGGGAAATCGACCTGACGACACTGGAGGACAGGAGAGATAGGGGGGACATGATAACGACATATAAAATACTGAGAGGAATTGACAAGGTTGACAGAGACAGAATGTTACAGAGATGGGACACAGCAACAAGGGGACACAGTTGGAAGTTGAAGACTCAGATGAATCACAGGGATGTTAGGAAGTATTTCTTCAGTCACAGAGTGGTCGGGAAGTGGAATAGCTTGGGAAGCAATGTAGTGGAGGCAGGTTCCATACATAGCTTTAAGAAGAGGTATGATAAAGCTCATGGCGCAGGGAGTGACCCAGTAGCGGCCATGAAGAGCCGGGGCCAGGAGCTATGTCTCGACCCCTGCAACCACAATTAGGTGAGTACACACACACACACACACGCACACACACACACACACACACACACTCACACACGCACACACGCACACACACACACAGTGTAATAGAGAATGGAAAAAGTACAGAAGACAAAGGACCCAGGAAAATAAAGAGATTAGCCGAAGAGCCAGAAACGAATATGCACAGGTAAGAAGGAGGCTCAGCGACAATATGAAAATGATATAGCATCAAAAGTCAAGTCTGACCCGAAGCTGTTGTATAGCCACATCAGGAGGAAAACAACAGTCAAGGACCAGGTAATCAGGCTGAGAAAGGAAGGTGGGGAGTTCACAATAAACGACCAAGAGGTATGTGAGGAGCTCAACATGAGATTTAAAGAAGTATTTACACAGGAGACAGGTAGGACTCCAGGAATTCAGAATAGGGAGGTATACCAACAAGTGCTGGATGAAATAAACACAACCGAGGAGGAGGTGAAGAAGCTGCTATGTGAACTCGATACCTCAAAAGCGGTGGGACCGGACAACATTTCTCCGTGGGTCCTTAGAGAGGGAGCAGAGATGTTGTGTGTGCCACTAACACAAATCTTCAACACATCCATTGAAACTGGGCAACTACCTGAGGCGTGGAAGATGGCAAATGTAGTCCCAATTTTAAGAAAGGAGACAGACACGAGGCATTAAACTACAGACCTGTGTCACTGACGTGTATAGTATGCAAAGTCATGGAGAAGATCATCAGGAGGAGAGTGGTGGAGCACCTAGAAAGACACAAGCTTATAAACGACAACCAGCACGGTTTCAGGGAAGGAAAATCCTGTGTCACAAACCTACTGGAGTTTTATGATAAGGTAACAGAAGTAAGACACGAGAGAGAGGGGTGGATAGACTGCATTTTTTGGACTGCAAGAAGGCGTTCGACACAGTTCCTCACAAGAGGTTAATGCAAAAGCTAAAGGATCAGGCACACGTAACAGGAAAAACACTGCAATGGATCAGAGAATATCTGACAGGAGGCAACAACGAGTCATGGTACGTGACGAGATGTCAGAGTGGGCACCTGTGACGAGTGGAGTTCCACAAGGGTCAGTCCTAGGACCTGTACTGTTTTTGGTATATGTGAATGACATAACGGAAGGGATAGACTCAGAAGTGTCCCTGTTTGCAGATGATGTGAAGTTAATGAGAAGAATAAAATCAGTCGAGGATCAGGCAGGACTACAAAGAGACCTGGACAGGCTGCAAGCCTGGTCCAGTAACTGGCTCCTTGAATTTAACCCTGCCAAATGTAAAGTCATGAATATCGGGGAAGGGCAAAGAAGACCGCAGACAGAGTATAGTCTAGGTGGCCAAAGACTGCAAGCCTCACTCAAAGAAAAAGATCTTGGGGTGAGTATAATACCGAGCACATCTCCTGAGGCACACATCAATCAGATAACTGCTGCAGCATACGGGCGGCTGGCAAACCTAAGAATAGCGTTCCAATACCTCACTAAGGAATCATTCAAGACTCTGTATACCATATACGTCAGGCCCATACTGGAGTATGCAGCACCGGTTTGGAACCCACACCTGGTCAAGCACGTCAAGAAATTAGAGAAAGTGCAAAGATTTGCAACAAGACTAGTCCCAGAGCTAAGGGATTGTCCTACGAAGAAAGGTTAAGGGGAAATCGGCCTGACGACACTAGAGGACAGGAGGGTTAGGGGAGACATGATAACGACATATAAAATACTGCGAGGAATAGATAAGGTGGACAGAGACAAGATGTTCCAGAGAGGGGACACAGAAACAAGGGGTCATAATTGGAAGTTGAAGACTCCTATGAGTCAAAGGGATGTTAGGAAGTATTTCTTCAGTCATAGAGTTGTCAGGAAGTGGAATAGCTTAGAAAGCGACATAGTGGAGGCAGGAACCATACATAGTTTTAAGACTAGGTTTGATAAAGCTCATGGAGCAGGGAGAGAGAGGACCTAGTAGCAATCAGTGAAGAGGCGGGGCCAGGAGCTATGACTCGACCCCTGCAACCACAAATAGGTGAGTACAAATAGGTGAGTACACACACACACACACACACACACACACACACACAGTGTCTTTGACAAATGGTAACTAACAAAAAAGGGAGTGTCTATTGACAAGTGCCTCTGATAAGCGGTACCTTACACAGGTTGTGAAGTAATATCCGAGGCGTCTCCCAAGATCCTTGAGGGAGTCCTTGAGGGAGTTCCTGTGTCTCTACAACTGACTGGGAGGAGGAGGAGGAAGATGTGGGAAGGAGGTGGAGAAAAAAATAGCGTAAGGGGAAGAAATGCTTTGTGTTGGAGGAGGATCAGGAAGTGTGATGGAGAAAGATTAGTTAATGGGATGGTGGAGGGTCAGAAGGAAGATCAAAAGTGTGATAAAGATCATGAAGTATGATGAAGGAAGATCGGGAAGTGTGATGAAAAAACCAGGAAGTGTGATGAAGAGACCAGGTGTGATGAGACTAGGTGTGATGAAGAGACCAGGAGGTGTGATGAAGAGACCAGGTGTGATGAAGAGACCAGGAGGTGTGATGAAGAGAGACCAGGAGATGTGATGAAGAGAGACCAGGAGGTGTGATGAAGAGACCAGGAAGTGTGATGAAGAGACCAGGTGTGATGAGACTTGGAGGTGTGATGAAGAGACCAGGAGATGTGATGAAGAGACCAGGAAGTGTGATGAAGAGACCAGGAAGTGTGATGAAGAGACCAGGAAGTGTGATGAAGAGACCAGGAAGTGTGATGAAGAGACCAGGAAGTGTGATGAAGAGACCAGGAAGTGTGATGAAGAGACCAGGAAGTGTGATGAAGAGACAAGGAAGTGTGATGAAGAGACCAGGAAGTGTGATGAAGAGACCAGGAAGTGTGATGAAGAGACCAGGAAGTGTGATGAAGAGACCAGGAAGTGTGATGAAGAGACCAGGAAGTGTGATGAAGAGACCAGGAGGTGTGATGAAGAGAGACCAGGAGGTGTGATGATGAGACCAAGAGGTGTGATGAAGAACGACCAGGTGTGATGATGAGAGACCAGGTGTGATGAAGAGAGACCAGGAGGTGTGATGATGAGACCAGGAGGTGTGATTAAGAGAGACCAGGTGTGAAGAGAGACCAGGTGTGATGAAGAGAGACCAGGAGGTGTGATGAAGAGAGACCAGGAAGTGTGTGATGAAGAAAGACCAGGAAGTGTGTGATGAAGAGAGACCAGGAGGTGTGATGAAGAGAGACCGGGAAGTGTGATGAAGAGAGACCAGGAAGTGTGTGATGAAGAGAGACCAGGAGGTGTGATGAAGAGAGACCAGGAAGTGTGATGAAGAGAGACCAGGAAGTGTGATGAAGAGAGACCAGGAAGTGTGTGATGAAGAGAGACCAGGAAGTGTGTGATGAAGAGAGACTAGGAAGTGTGTGATGAAGAGAGACCAGGAAGTGTGATGGAGGAGGATCAGGAAGTGTGATGGAGGAGGATCAGGAAGTGTGATGGAGGAGGATCAGGAAGTATGATGGAGGAGGATCAGGAAGTGTGATGGAGGAGGATCAGGAAGTATGATGGAGGAGGATCAGGAAGTGTGATGGAGGAGGATCAGGAAGTGTGATGGAGGAGGATCAGGAAGTATGATGGAGGAGGATCAGGAAGTGTGATGGAGGAGGATCAGGAAGTGTGATGGAGGAGGATCAGGAAGTGTGATGGAGGAGGATCAGGAAGTATGATGGAGGAGGATCAGGAAGTGTGATGGAGGAGGATCAGGAAGTGTGATGGAGGAGGATCAGGAAGTGTGATGGAGGAGGATCAGGAAGAATGACGGAGGAAGAGGATTGGAAAGTGTGATAAAAGAGGAGGATCAAAAAGTGTGATGGAAGAGGATCAGGAAGTGTGATGAAAGATTAGGATCAGGAAGTGTGATGGGAGAGGAGGATCAGGAGGTGTGATGGAGGAAGAGGATCAGGAAGTGTGATGGAGGAGGAATTAAATCGAATGGGGGAGGGCAGGCCAAGTGCTAGGGAGGATGATTCTGCGAAGGAAGAGAACGAGGAAAGAGGGAAGGAGGGAGGAAGAGAGGGAGTAAGGGAGGAACGGAGGGAGGGAGGAAGGGTGTATAGAAGGAGGTAAATGTCAAGTGGGAGGAACCGTAAGCAGCGCGTATTACCCACCATGATATCCTATTATGATACCCATCATGATGATACCCTATTATAATACCCACCATGATGATACTCTATTATGATACCCAACATGATACCCTATTATAATGCCCACAATGATGATACTCTATTATGATATCATGATGATACCCTATTATGATACCCACCATGATGATTCCCTATTGTAATACCCACCATGATGATACCCTATTTTGATACCCACCATGATGATACCCTATTATAATACCCACCATGATGATACTGTGATGATATACCCTATTATGATACCCACCATAATGATACCCGCTGTGATGATACCTTCTTATGACACCCACCATGATATCTCATTATGATACCCACTATGATGATACCCTATTATGATACCCACCATGATGATACCCGTTGTGATGATACCTTATGATACCCACCATGATGATATCCCATTATGATACCCACCATGATGATACCCTGTTATGATACGCACCATGATGATATCCACTGTAATGATACCTAATTATGATATCCACGATGATACCCTATTATACCCACCGTGATAATATCCACCCTAATGATACTCTATTATGATACCCACCTTAATGATAACCTGTTATGACACCCACCTTAATGATAACCTGTTATGACACCCACCATAATGATACCCTATTATGATACCAAGATACCCTATTATATCCACTGTGATGTCCCTCCATGGTGATACCCACCATGATGCCCACCATGATACTATAATGATACCCACCATAATGATACCATAATACCCACCATCCTGCCCACCATGATGATACCCACTATGATGATACCCACCATGATGATACCCACCATGACACCCACTATGATGATACCCGCTATGATGATACCCACCATGATACCCACTATGATGATACCCACCATGATGATACTTGGTATGATGATACCCACCATGATGATATCCACAATGATGATACCCACCATGATGTTACCCACCATGATGATATCCACTATGATGATATCCACCATGATGACACCTACCATGATACCCAGCAACCAGGCCTCCTGGTTGCTGACCTGATCGATCAGCCTGTTGGTACCCGTCTCCCACAATCCAACATATGCACCACAGCCCGGCTGATCAGGAACTGATTTGAGGAATTTATTAAATTCCCTCTTGAAAATAGCTTGGCGTTTGTTGGCAGTCCCCTTTTGTGTACAAAGGGACGATGCTGAAGACTCGTGGTCTCTCTACATTTATTGAGTTCTCTCTGAGTGTACTCTGTTTTTCACCAGAGATAACCCGCACCATCTGCCAAGCCTATTGTTTTCCTATGTAGTAATTTCGGTGTGCAAGTTTAGGACCAATCCCTCCAGTATCTTCCAGGTGTAGATTATCATGTATTTTTCTCGCCTACGTTCTAAGAAGTACAGTTCTAGAGACTTAAGGCTCTCCCAGTAATTTAAGTGCTTCGTTGAGTTTATGCGCGATGTGAAGATTGTACATTTTCCAGTTCTGTAATTTCGCCTGCCTTGAGGAAGAGCCAAGTTAGAATAGAGTAATATTCCAGCCTAGCGAGAACGAGTGACCTGAAGACTATTATCAGTGGCTTGGCATCTCATGTTTAGAAAATTATAATTATATAACCAATCAATTTTTCTTGCAGTTGTTATGATACATTGTTGTGCTTATTGAACGTGAAATCTCACATTATCACTCCCAGGTCTCTCACATTAGACTATGCTCTATTGAGTGATTTGAATTTTTCTTGAATGTACAAGATAAACTTAGTAGTGTGTATGTACAGCAGTAGGTGTATGCACAGCAGTAGGTGGTGTATATACAGCAGTAGGTGGTGTATGTACAGCAGTAGGTGGTGTATGTACAACAGTAGGTGGTGTATATACAGCAGTAGGTGGTGTATATACAGCAGTAGGTGGTGTATGTACAACAGTAAGTGGTGTATATACAGCTGTAGGTGGTGTATGTACAGCAGTAGGTGGTGTATATACAGCAGTAGGTGGTGTATGTACAGCAGTAGGTGGTGTATGTACAACAGTAGGTGGTGTATGTACAGCAGTAGGTGGTGTATGTACAGCAGTAGGTGGTGTATATACAGCAGTAGGTGGTGTATGTACATCAGTAGGTGGTGTATGTACAACAGTAGGTGGTTTATATACAGCTGTAGGTGGTGTATGTACAGCAGTAGGTGGTGTATATACAGCTGTAGGTGGTGTATGTACAGCAGTAGGTGGTGTATATACAGCAGTAGGTGGTGTATATACAGCTGTAGGTGGTGTATGTACAGCAGTAGGTGGTGTATGTACAGCAGTAGCTGGTGTATGTACAGCAGTAGGTGGTGTATATACAGCAGTAGGTGGTGTATATACAGCTGTAGGTGGTGTATGTACAGCAGTAGGTGGTGTATATACAGCAGTAGGTGGTGTATATACAGCTGTAGGTGGTGTATGTACAGCAGTAGGTGGTGTATGTACAGCAGTAGCTGGTGTATGTACAGCAGTAGCTGGTGTATATACAGCAGTAGGTGGTGTATATACAGCTGTAGGGGGTGTATGTACAGCAGTACGTGGTGTATATACAGCAGTAGGTGGTGTATATACAGCTGTAGGTGGTGTATGTACAGCAGTAGGTGGTGTATGTACAGCAGTAGCTGGTGTATGTACAGCAGTAGCTGGTGTATATACAGCAGTAGGTGGTGTATATACAGCTGTAGGTGGTGTATGTACAGCAGTAGGTGGTGTATGTACAGCAGTAGCTGATGTATATACAGCAGTAGGTGGTGTATATACAGCAGTAGCTGGTGTATGTACAGCAGTAGCTGCTGTATATACAGCTGTAGGTGGTGTATGTACAGCAGTAGGTGGTGTATATACAGTAGTAGGTGGTGTATGTACAGCAGTAGGTGGTGTATGTACAGCAGTAGGTGGTGTATGTACAGCAGTAGGTGGTGTATGTACAGCAGTAGCTGGTGTATGTACAGCAGTAGGCGGTGTATGTACAGCAGTAGGGGAGCTGGTGCAGCATTAAGGTGGTAGTATAGTAGTGTGGAGCGTCACGTACTTCCCGTCCTGTGATGATAGGTAATGTGGCTCACTTCCTGTCTTGGAGATGCTGCTGCTGCTGCTTCTGCTGTTGTGTGTACTGCTGGTGTAATAGGTGTACTGCTGGTGGTACTGAGTGTTTTGGTCGTTGTACTGGCTGTACTGTGTGTTTGTGTGGTAGTATTGATTGTATTTGTGGTAGTATTGATTGTATTTGTGGTAGTATTGATTGTATTTGTGGTAGTATTGATTGTATTTGTGGTAGTATTGATTGTATTTGTGGTAGTATTGATTGTATTTGTGGTAGTATTGATTGTATAATTCGTAGTATTAACTTTATTGGTGGCAGTACTGTGTGCACTTGTGGTAATATTGACTGGCTTAGCGATGGTAGCTGGCGTACTGGTGACAGTATTGGCTTCATGGTGGAAGCACTGAATGTGGCAGTATTAGTGGTAGTGCTGAATGTAATGGTATAGTGGTATGTGTCGTAGTTCTAGTCTGCTGCTTAACATTCTTCTTTCTTTCAACACGTCGGCCGTTTCCCACCGAAGCGGGGTGGCCCAAAATGAAAAACGAAAGTTTCCCCTTTTACATTTAGTAATATATACAGGAGAAGGGGTTACTAGCCCCTTGCTCCCGGCATTTTAGTCGCCTCTTACGACACGCATGGCTTACGGAGGAAGAATTCTGTTCCACTTCCCCATGGAGATAAGAGGAAATAAGAACAAGAACTAGTAAGAAAATAGAAGAAAACCCAGAGGGGTGTGTGTATATATATGCTTGTATATGAATGTGTAGTGTGACCTAAGTGTAAGTAGAAGTAGCAAGATGTACCTGAAATCTTGCATGTTTATGAGACAGAAAAAAGACACCAGCAATCCTACCATCATGTAAAACAATTACAGGCTTTCGTTTTACACTCACTTGGCAGGACGGTAGTACCTCCCTGGGTGGTTGCTGTCTACCAACCTACTATCTAATTTACTTACATTCTGCGCCAGTCACTAATACTGAGATGGTGATTCACGAGTGATGTTAACTCCAGCTCTGTTGAAATGAAACCTTTGAAGCTGCCGTAATTACCAAACCTATAGTGGAATGATTGATGATATCCTCAGTGCCCAACTAAAGTCTCCCAGCTTATGATGACAGATTTCATTACCTTGTGTATGCAACCCATCCTGTCTGATGGAACATGACTGAAACACAGCTGCTCTTCTCACTGTGTACCCACCATATACATTAGGGCAGCAGCACACTACTAGATTATCCACTATGTAACTGTCATATAGAGTAGGGCAGCATGAACCTGCTGGTGTTCCTGCTGTGTTACTATCATACAGAGTAGGGCAGCATGAACCTGCTGGTGTTCTGTATTACTATCATACAGTAGAGTAGGGTTGTCAAACATACTGTATCTTTTTTTAGTAAAACACACACACTTGTCGCTTAAATTTGCATTGTGGATTGTGCGGATATTACTTTCGTGGAAGCTCACACCAGGAACTTCCTAGAAATTGCGGTTTAAATGTTTTCCGGATGTGATACTGGGACATTAACACACAAGTATGGTGTTGGTGTGATGATGGTGGAGAGAGCTGGGATGTTGCAGAGTGGCTGTGTTGGTAGTGCTTGTGTTATGGTGCTGGTGTTATGGTGCTGGTGTTATGGTGCTTGTGTTGGTGGTGTTGGTAGTGCTGGTGTTAGCCCTGGTGTTAGCGTAGTGAGTGGCAAGGGTTGCTCAAGGCTTCCACTAACTCTTCTCAGTATTGTCTTGCTGCACTTCCTGCGTCCGCCTCCGGCCAACACATTTCCTCTCCATCTGACTGACACTGTTGCCTCAACATTATGACAAAGCATGTGTTGTTTTATTCATGGGGATATGCTGGGTCCATAAGGGTAGGGAAGGAGAGGGTTGTGTCTTGAGACTTAAGCCGTATTACAACTCTATGCTCCCTGTACATGTAGTAAGTCTTCTTATTGAGGCAATATTCTGCTCTGTTAGCCTTTTTTTTTATCATGTCTTGGCTTGGGATAGCCACGACACCATTGACGTATACTGTATAAGTATGGTATAAACATTAGTAACATATACAGACAAATTGGTTTAGAAAAATACGTGAGCAAACACTAGGACATATTTATTAGAAGTGAACAAGGTTCCAGGATCGAAACGTTCTCTAGTTTTTGCTCAGAGGTCTTTCTAAAGCACCGTATATGTATGACAGGGAGAGATCTGGGTGGGATCTGTTTCGGCGTGTAGCAAGTGCTCGGAAACGTAACATGAAAGTTAGGCAAGGATAATATACCATTGTGGCACCTGTATGGGAAAATTTCTTCCCATACAGGTGCCACTCCGTGTAGCCTTTGGTGTTTTGATCGATGCCTTCCACTGGCTTACCGGTCTAGTCAGTAAAAAAAGAAAATCAATATTGCATTATATGATGTGATACGCAAGCTTCCCGATACCATTCAAAAATTAAAAGAAAACTTTCTTTTGTATTAAGATATAAAGAAGGCAAAAAGCTGGTACAAGTTCCGTTAAAGGCGTGGGTTTTGTGCTTACCGTATCGAACTGACATTCAAGTGATCCTGAATTCGACTCTCCATTAAAGGGACAGTGTTTTAAAAATGTTGTAGCTAGTTATCGTTATAACCTGCAAAGTTCACACATACCCATGTAGTATTATTGGATTTTTAATAGTGGCAATAAAGCCTGTAAATGTTGACTAGTAGACACCTCTACCTGGTCCCTGCACTGAGTCAGCAGTTCTCATGCTGGGGACCTAAGCCATAAAATAAAACGTTATTTGGGCACATACGTTAACGTCGGTGTATGGCCGGAATATGAATGGGGCTGTCAGGCCTACATGGCCATCACAGCCTGACTGATCAGGCTGATTACTGCCTGGAAAAAAACTTCCAACTCCACCCCCAAATACCTTGCTGCTTGGGGATTTTAATTTAAAACATACAAAATGAAAGAATGTAGCAAATTTAGAAGGTCACTATAAGCCTTAACATCCTGTCTGAACAACCGCACTCCAGCGGTGACCAAGTGCTCTACCACACACAAAATCTGTGAGCTAGTCAGGGACACAACTGCTAAAGTAATGATACAGTGTTTAAGATGCTCTTAATGAGTCGCTGAGTGCGTCATAATACGAGTAAGACCTATGGCACCTTAATTCCCATGACACACACACTAATAAAACCAACAAAGACGACACCAACAACAACAACAACAAGACGGCGATGACAACGACAACAACTGCAGCTGCAATAGCAAGAGGAACTTCTTAACCATATATGGGATGCAGACGTAGTACATGCCTAGGTATGGCACAGACAGGAAAATTTAGTCAGACATGACCATGACGTAAATGTTGTCGAGTCATTTCAGGTGAGTATTTCACCCGTCAAAGACTAAACTGCAGCGAGGAACACACCAGCGCAACCTTCACCTCCTTCAGGATCTCCTTTTGTTTCCCCTGTGTAACTATCATGCAAAATAGAGCAGCAGCATACTGCTAATGTATCCCATTTTCTTCACTAAAAATAAAAGGTTACTGAGACATGAGGCAGATGTCTGGGAGTAAACAGAGGCCCGTCAGCCATAGTCCGGCTCACCTGTAAGTAAAATTAATCAAGTGCTCTGCAAATATAAATCTCTTAAAAAATATAATTAATTTCAAAATCAACCCATCCTTGTAAATTTTCTCCGTATGGCATCCGTTAAACAGGAACCAATTCAACTGTTTTAGCAACAGTGAGATAAAGTATTGTTAAGAGGATGGGCTGTTGAAAGTACCGAGAAAATTATATGAAAATAAGTTTATGGTGATGGTCTCTTTCTAATATTTTAACCGTGAAAGTGATTAAATAAACACTGAATTTAGTTCACGTGAGACATGAAAGATGGATCAACCCAGTATATTGAAAGATGGATCAAAGCTATATATGAAAGATGGATCAACCCAGTATATTGAAAGATGGATCAACCCAGTATATTGAAAGATGGATCAACCCAGTATATTGAAAGATGGATCAACCCAGTATATTGAAAGATGGATCAACCCAGTATATTGAAAGATGGATCAACCCAGTATATTGAAAGATGGATCAACTCAGTATATTGAAAGATGGATCAACCCAGTATATTGAAAGATGGACCAACCCAGTATATTGAAAGATGGATCAACCCAGTATATTGAAAGATTGATCAACCCAGTATATTGAAAGATGGATCAACCCAGTATATTGAAAGATGGATCAACCCAGTATATTGAAAAATGGATCAACCCAGTATATTGAAAGATGGATCAAACCTATATATGAAAGATGGATCAACTCAGTATATTGAAAGATTGATCAACCCAGTATATTGAAAGATGGATCAACTCAGTATATTGAAAGATTGATCAACCCAGTATATTGAAAGATGGATCAAACCTGTATATGAAAGATGGATCAACTCAGTATATTGAAAGATTGATCAACCCAGTATATTGAAAGATGGATCAACCCAGTATATTGAAAGATGGATCAACCCAGTATATTGAAAGATGGATCAACCCAGTATATTGAAAGATGGATCAACTCAGTATATTGAAAGATGGATCAACCCAGTATATTGAAAGATGGATCAACCCAGTATATTGAAAGATGGATCAACCCAGTATATTGAAAGATGGATCAACCCAGTATATTGAAAGATGGATCAACTCAGTATATTGAAAGATGGATCAACCCAGTATATTGAAAGATGGATCAACCAGTATATTGAAAGATGGATCAACCCAGTATATTGAAAGATGGATCAACCCAGTATATTGAAAGATGGATCAACCCAGTATATTGAAAGATGGATAAACCCAGTATATTGAAAGATGGATCAAACCTATATATGAAAGATGGATCAAACCTACATATGAAAGATGGATCAACTCAGTATATTGAAAGATGGATCAACCCAGTATATTGAAAGATGGATCAACCCAGTATATTGAAAGATGGATCAACCCAGTATATTGAAAGATGGATCAACCCAGTATATTGAAAGATGGATCAACCCAGTATATTGAAAGATGGATCAACCCAGTATATTGAAAGATGGATCAACCCAGTATATTGAAAGATGGATCAACCCAGTATATTGAAAGATGGATCAAACCTACATATGAAAGATGGATCAAACCTACATATGAAAGATGGATCAAACCTACATATGAAAGATGGATCAAACCTACATATGACCATGGGGTCTTGGAGTGGTTATTTCAGTAACCATGTGGGCAATGTTGCATAGGAATAAATACATGAAGAACAAGGGAACAAATACATGAACAAGGGAACAAATACATAAAGAACAAGAGAAATACATGAAGAACAAGGGAACATATACATGAACAAGGGAACATATACATGAACAAGGGAACATATACATGAACAAGGGAACATATACATGAACAAGGGAACATATACATGAACAAGGGAACATATACATGAACAAGGGAACATATACATGAACAAGGGAACATATACATGAACAAGAGAACATATACATGAACAAGGGAACATATACATGAACAAGGGAACATATACATGAACAAGGGAACATATACATTAACAAGGGAACAAATACAGAAGAACAAAGGAACAGATACATGAAAAACAAGGAAACAAATACATGAAAAGGGAACAAATACATGTAGAACAAGGGAACAAATACATAAACTTGAGAACAAGTATATGAACAAGGGAAAAATACACGAGCAATGGTACAAATACCTGAAGAACACGGAAACAGATAAAGAACAAGGGAACAAATACATGAAGAACAAGGGAACAAATACATGAACAAGGGAACAAATACATAAAGAACAAGAGAACAAATGAACAAGGGAAATACATGAAGAACAAGGGAAGAAATACAGAAGAACAAAGGAACAAATACATGAAAAAAGGTAACAAATATATGAAGAATGAGAGAACAAATACATGTAGAACAAGGGAACAAATACATAAGCAAAGGAACAAATACATGAACAAGGGAACAAACACAGGAGGGGAAGAAAGGACCAAAGACAGGAGGAAGAAAGAAACAAACAGGAGGGGAAGAAAGGGACAAAGACAGGAGGAAGAAAGAAACAAACACAGGAGGAAGAAAGAAACAAACACAGGAGGGGAAGAAAGGGACAAAAACAGGAAGGAAACAAATGAATAAACACAGGAGGGAAGAAAAAAACAAACACAGGAGGAAGAAAGGAATAAATACAGGAGGAAAGAAAGGAACAAAGACAGGAGAGGAAGGAACAAAGACAGGAAAGGAAGAAAGAAACAAAGATGGGAGATAAAAAAACAAAGACAGGAAAGGAAGAAAGGAACAAAGACAGGAGAGGAAGAAAGGAACAAAGACAGGAGAGGAAGAAAGGAACAAAGACAGAAGAGGAAGAAAGGAACAAAGACAGGAGGAACAAGTAATAAAAAGTTTATCGACGTTAGTAGAATCATTATTTTTAGCGTCACTTGTTAAGCAGATCAAGTGTGCACAGGTGACGTGCTCAGAGAGGGTTCCTGCCACGTAAATCCGGGTTGTGCCCGACTGTCCTCTCCTCTTTGTGGTTGCAGGGGTCGATTCACATATCCTGGCCGTGCCAATTTTCAGATTCACTCCCTCTTAGCCTAGAGTGAGAACCTTGACCCATGGTGTGTACACCTGCCCCCACAACACCACTTTCACCCATGATGTGTACACCTGCCCCCACAACACCACTTTCACCCATGATGTGTACACCTGCCCCCACTCCCCCCACAACACCACCTTCACCCATGATGTGTACACCTGCCCCCACTCCCCCACAACATCACCTTTACCCATGATGTGTACACCTGCCCCCACTTCCCCTTAACACCACCTTCATCCATATAATGTGTTCACCTGCCTCCACTTCCCCCACAACACCACCTTCACTCATATAATGTGTTCACCTGCCTTACACCCCCCACCACCTTAGCTAAGGGAATGATCACATCAAAATGACCTCTCCTCTTCTACTGTCTCCACTGTTATAATCGCCTACATTTGACTGAGTAAGCCTGCTGCGAAGGCGATACGTTTCGATAATAAAGCTAGCTGTGTTGCACATGTGTTTTACCGACCATCTCTTATCTAATGTTATACTGGTGAGCATATCATAACCTGGTGAGCATGACATGATTTCATTAGCTTCTTATGATGAACTGATGAGCATGTCGCCGTCTAGTGAGCATGTAATGACCTGAGAAACATATGATCTGATGAGCATGGCATGATCTATCATAATTGTACATGATTTCTTGATTTTGTTTTTCATATCTGTGCCAGTGGTGTGAGAGTATGTTGTGAACCATCACAAGAGTCACCAATACTGAGTAATGACACACACTATTTAAAGTTAAGGGGCACCTAAGTTCCCTCGTCTTCTAATAACAGGTTTATTTTTCCACTATAATCTACCTTGTCCATAATTACTATTTCATTTGCTTTGTCTGTTTCGTAAGGTGAAGTCTAAGATCTTTCCATAATTCATGGTATAACTTAACAAATCTTTGAGGACAGTTGTTATACCATGAATTATGGAAAGATCTTAGACTTCACCTTACGAAACAGACAAAGCAAATGTGATAGTAATTATGGACAAGGTAGATTATAGTGGAAAAATGAACATGTTATTAGAAGACGGGGGAACTTAGATGCCCCTTAACTTGCAAGCAAGGTCATTGTGTAGGATGAGACACTTTGTTAGGTAAAAGGACACAAGTGCAACTAATGCGACATTTTATTGTGACAACGTTTCGCTCTCCAGTAAAATGTCGCATTAGTTGCACTTGTGTCCTTTTACCTAACGTATTGTCGGTAATTGTACCAACATTATTACAGTGAGATACTTGTCCAATATTTGGAAATCTTTATTGAAGAAACGTTTCGCCAGCCAGTGGCTTCTTCAGTCCAATACAGAGAAAAACGGTGAAAGATGGGGAGGAGAATGAGGTAATCAGTCCCTTAGCTTGGAGTCGCCACTGGCTGGCGAAACTTTTCCTCAGTAAAAGTTTTCAAATATTACACAAGTGTCTCATTCTTCAACTCGTTGGTTTTCTAAAGCATTAATTACATGACAAGATCATTATCATATAGTGTCTACCTGCACATGGGTTGTTATCATTGTTATCTGAGAAAGTAAGTAGCGGTAAGAGCACTGGCAACCAGCCACGAGACTCTCTGCTCACATACATCGTGGAATATAATTAGTGTCAGTTGATTGTTGTGGGTAGCATTCCAAGGCTCTGTATTACGTATACCGTGAGCTGAGGTGGGTAACTAGCTCTTAGCCTTTAAGTTCAACTGCGTAAAGAGAAATTAATATATTTTTTTTAAATAAAGTATTAAACGTTTAAAAAATAGGAGTGAATTGCTCTTGTTGTCTGTAAGGATACAGGTCATCCAGATCATTTATAATAATAATAATAATAATAATATTGCATGTTTCTGTTATTTATATTTGTGTTTTCTCTGAGACTTTTTGGTAAAAAATTTGGTGGTAGTGTATAGCTGGTTTCTCATACCAAGCAGAGTAATCATTTTAAATATTCTATCACTTATACCGGGAATACCAACCTCCTTCCTCATGTTAAATAATGAGCATGGTAGTTTTAGGACAGACAGAAGTAATACTGACAGCTTCGTTTTTGCATTGACTGTAAAGGCCGAAGATGTTGTTAGTTAATATTACTATAGTTGCTGCATAAGGTGTTAATAATGTAATATTAACATTGGTGCAACATAATGTGTTACGAATGTAATATTAACATAGGTGCAACATAAAGTGTTAAGTACGTAAAATTAACATATGTGCTACATAAGTGTTAAGTATATAATATTAACATTGGTGCAGCATAATGTGTTAAGGATTTATATTAACATTGGTGCAGCATAATGTGTTAAGGATGTAACGTAGATTATGTACATCATAAGCATTTACGTAGCATTAATGATATGACTGATGGGACATGCCAGGTGTCCAGACTCACCCACTTCCCCTGGCTCTTTATTACTCATCTTGACTCAGATACTCAGCACACTAGCACAGATGCTGCATATTTATCTAATTCTTCACCTTGTTGGTATTGTTAGCAGTATTGTAGTGATAACCTAGTAAGCAGTTCGGCCCACTCACTAATTTACTCTCTCTTTCATCTATCCACTCACCATTCTTCCACCCACCAACTCATTCAAATACCCACCCGCAAAATTAATGTCGCGACTCGCATACCTTGGCCAGCTGTTTACACCTCTTTAAATGGAATTATACACCAATTACGGAATTCTGACGTAACTGTTTAAAGTACAGCAGTTGTGTGTATGTTGCCACAGTGGTTTATAAGGCAATACTTGTGTGTCCTTCAAGGCTGATCATCGACGATGCACCTCTGACAGTAGTGTAAATTGCTCACATTTTCCTTCATCCTGTGACGAGAGATCTTGTCTACACTTCCACTTCCCGTCGTAAATCATAATTTACACTAGCAGATACGCATATTTAGGTATTTTTTTTATGTATTCCTATAGTCTTTGCTTTTCTGATGTCAAATCTTATTTTTTTATTTCTTCGCTGTGTTCTGTGCAATATCTCGGCGATGCTTCATTGCATCACATTTAAGGTTTTGCCACTTACATTTTCACTAAGCAGAAGTTGGTTTACAGATAGCCAGTATCAGCTCCTATAAGTTAGCTTTTTATCCTACCCCAGCTCGTTGAAAAGCCCAGGCCTATTTAAGATATACCACCACGTCCAAGATGCCACTTACAGAGGGGCAGTAGGTGTAAGGTGACCTGCCCAGTTATCTCTTCTCTCCTGGGCTTGAACCCGGGTTTTTGTCGGGTTATGGAAACTTGCCTGTACATCTACTCTCCTGAGATTGATCCTGGGTCTTGCTATGGTCTTCTAACAGCAGCAATTAATGTAAACGAAGCTCAACCACACTCATTACACATTTTAAAAAAGTTAAAAGGTGAACATTTATTCTTTTCATATTCATACGGTAATATGCCATATCTGCAACTCATAGGAAAAAAATGACTCGTCTGTAAAATTGTCTTTTATTTTTTAGGGGTGAAGGGAGAAGGTTGTTTGCTAATACAAGCAAGGTTTCCCTGGTCCTGAAACACCCTTGAGAATTTTGTCCATCAGGCCCATCTGGGGTGACGAATGTTTATATTGATTATCTATTAACTCTAGGTCTCTAGTTGTAACCTTGTGTTTCCATGCATCTATATTTTCTTCTAGATTCGTATTTCCATGGTATCACATGACACATTCATATTCATATGATCATAAAATATTCGTTATTATAGTTTTCTTGAACGTTTCATCGTAATGAAGCGGGAAACCTATTGGGATATTCCTCAAGAAATTATAGATATTTAATTGGAAAGCTTCTATTTTACTAGAAAAACTGAGGGAAAAGAGTAATATGGTTACAAAAACGGAAGTATAGTCGTCAGTGAGTGAAGCAGTGTTCTGTTCTTATGTAACCAGCATTACCTACCTCCACTCGTGGGCGACGCTTACCTGTGTCGCCAACTTCAGCTGTTTCATCTAGTCTTCACTCCAGGAACACCTCAAATCATAAAAACTACTTGCCTTCACTCTTATCTAATACGCTTACACAAGCGTATTGTATGTCCAAGCCCCTAGCACTCAAAACCTCATGTATCACCACCTCACCCCAGCCTTTCCTAAAACGACCCCTGTCCACCTTTCCCCCATCCCAGATTTATACGCCCTCATAGTCAACCTCTTTTTCTCTATCCTCGGTAAATGTCCAGACCATCTCAACAAGTCTTCCTCAGCCTTGTAAGTAATACTTGTGGTAATTCCAAACTCCTAATTTTCTGCATAATGTTCACGTCACACATTGCCCACAAACAAGACATCACTGGCTCAAGCCCTCTCGCTGCAACATTCAAAACCCATGCTTCACACTTGTACAACAGTGTTGGTGCCATTATTCTCTGGTGCATTTTCCTTTTTGCCTCCATGGAAGAGGTTCCTTGTCTCCTCAAATACTTCAATGCACCACCCAAATTTTTCCTTCGTCAATTCTGTGGTTTACCTCATCTCTCAAAGAAACATCTTCCAGCAAGTCCACTCCAGATTTCTGAACACATTTACTACCAGAGGAATGAGGATGCCAAATCACCGGTTACAAAAACAGATGTACGTATATAATTGATGCAACGTTATACACGTGACATCTTTCAGGTACATAAAATGAAATGAAATGTTTACTTTCCTAAAAACTGAAGTATCTCAAATATTATACATTGCATGAGCCCTTGATCACAGGGGTGTCATGTGATGCCATGGAAGTACGAAGCCTGAGGAGAGTATCGGTGCGTCGAAACACGACAAGATTATAATACAGCAAAGGCAAAGAACAACACAGTCCTGTCATACATTCCCTTGATGAAACAAATGCATTTGTGATCACAGTGGTGTATAAATATACCTAGATAGATGAATCTTATAGTAGCCATCTGGCCCAGTGGCTAACGCACTGCCCTTGAGTTTTACGACTTACTTGCCATGGGGTCTAACCCCACCCGTACCCTGGCTTGTTTGCAATCGTGTTATTACGATATTGTGAGTCATGATTCCCTTGATGCTACAAATGCAGGGCTAATAAACAGTTTACACAATCTTCACCGAATATAGTACCAATCGACCTATCTGACTCGTGGACTGCCGGGGTAGTCTACGAGTCAGATAGGCCGATTGGCCTTCTATCCCAGCGTATATAACAAGAGTAAAACGAGCGGATTAAAAGGTTGATTTACAGTTACCTCGATGCCTCTTTTTATTCGACTTTCATGATGTTGGAGTGTGCGATTATAGTGGAGGAGTTTGGGAGTACGTTGCAGGTATCTGGGAGTGAGTTGGGAAGAAGGATTTGGAGAGGTATGTGGGAATATGTTAGAGACATGTGTGAGAGAATGTTGGAGAGGTGTGTGTGAGAGAATGTTGGAGAAGTGTGTGTGAGAGTATGTTGGAGGGGTGAGGAAATTGGAGGGGTTGTGTGGGGAGTGGGTTGGAATGACAACTTACTCCCCGTAGCCTTCACCTCTTCACTTCCCAAGTTCTTACCAACCTAGAAATTGTCTGATACTCAATTTTTTTGCTGGAGCCAATTTTGCGCACACATAATTTTTGTACGACCGTTTGAATGCTGTTGCCCTTATATCTCCCACACTTCCTGCAACTCACTCCCACACTCCCTGCAACTCCCACACTCCCTGTAGCTCACTCCCACATCCCTGCAACTCACTCCCACCCCTGCAACTCACTCCCACACTCCCTCAACTCCAACACCCCTTCAACTCATTCCCACACTCACTCAACTCACTCCAACACCCCTGCAACTCCCACACTCCCTCAACTCACTCCAACACCCCTTCAACTCATTCCCACACTCCCTCAACTCACTCCAACACCCCTGCAACTCGCTTCCACACTTTCCCAATCCTTCATACACTCCTACAACTCATCCCTACAACTCCCACACTCCTCGGTACACTCCCACAAGTTCTTCCCACACTGTTGAACTCCCACACACACACTTCAGCATGGAAGACAGGTCAGGGTGACAACAGTTCTATGGCAGTTTTATTTCTTACTAACATTTCTCCCGTTAAGATAGTGTTTCTCCGTTAAGATAGTGTTTCTCCGTTAAGATAGTGTTTCTCCGTTAAGATAGTGTTTCTCCGTTAAGATAGTGTTTCTCCGTTAAGATAGTGTTTTCCGTTAAGATAGTGTTTCTCCGTTAAGATAGTGTTTCTCCGTTAAGATAGTGTTTCTCCGTTAAGATAGTGTTTCTCCGTTAAGATAGTGTTTCTCCGTTAAGATAGTGTTTCTCCGTTAAGATAGTGTTTCTCCGTTAAGATAGTGTTTCTCCGTTAAGATAGTGTTTCTCCGTTAAGATAGTGTTTCTCCGTTAAGATAGTGTTTCTCCGTTAAGATAGTGTTTCTCCGTTAAGATAGTGTTTCTCCGTTAAGATAGTGTTTCTCCGTTAAGATAGTGTTGCATCTGACTTGATGGACTGAGCACATCATCTCTAGACTGAAGGACTGATTTCCTCAAACTCCCTCTTCACCGTTTATCTCTAGACTGGACTGAGAAACCCACTGGTTGACGAAGTTTCCACAATAAAGATACCCAAGTGTTGCACAAGTTTCTCATTTATCAACTTGTCGGTTTTCTAAACCATTTATTTATAGGTAACGCCTGTATACCAGGGGAGTGAACGGTGTGTACGTCTGTCACATTGTGAAAGTGACACTAAACACACGGAAAAATATGTACACCGAGTGGTGTCTCTTGGTGTATATGTACTGAGAGTCTCTTGGTGTATATACACTGAGAGTTTACTTTAAACCCTATTTTAGGGGATGTAACCTCTCCACCAGAGATTACATGCAGCCTTAATGATCCTCGTTTAGATGATAAGCTTGAAACTCCCTTTAACCAAGCAACCTTCACACGCCATATACAAATGTACCTGGCCAGAATAATGACCCGCCCAGGTGGTGAGTGATGGAGATATCTTCATAGAGGTGCCATTTTTCCTGCCATGGGATAGGCTGTCCCGAGAGATGGCACTGTCAAAGTGATGGTATAACCGTCTATGCTGGAAGGAAATCTTTGAAGCTGCCGAAGCTGAATACTTGAGGACATCCTCATTGTCCCAACCCAGGTTGACAGAGTTCAACACCGTGTATGAGCCCCAGCCTGCATGATGAAATGTAACAGGGAAACATAATTAACCTTGGTACCCACTGTGTAGCTATGATGTAGAATCAGTAGCAGGACGCTGCTGATGTATCTAATTTTGTTTAATAAAAAGAAGAGATGGCGGCTCCTGTGGAAACTTCACTTCTGCGGTTGTATCCCTTCTTCTCTTGTCAGGTTTGCGCCATGTCTTCAGCTGCCTAGATGATGGTGATCACTAAATAACATTGTGAGACTATGCAGACTGTTTTGAGGAATTATGAAAGACCCGAGACATTTTCTGGTGTAAGAAACGTGATTTTGAATGATTAAGAAGACGCATGTGTTGAACACTGTAAGCAAGACAGCCAAGAAAATTAGAAGAGTTAAGTCGGATCTCATCAGGCTGGAAGCAGTTATATAATTCAAAATCAGTTACAATTACTGTTTGAATTACAATTAAAATTACTTAATATTTTGTATAAAATTATTTTCTTCAGTTATTTGAAATTTTACTAATGTTGAAACCATCGTTAAATATTCGAAATTATAAACAAACATTTTACTTCATATTTTGTATATGTATGAATGTTAGCACTTTAACACTGCACAAGAACATCGTTAGTTATACTGCACAAGAACATCGTTAGTTATACTGCACAAGAACACCGTTAGTTATACTGCACAAGAACACCATTAGTTACACTGCACAAGAACACCATTAGTTACACTGCACAAGAACACCATTAGTTACACTGCACAAGAACACCGTTAGTTATACTGCACAAGAACACCATTAGTTACACTGCACAAGAACACCGTTAGTTATACTGCACAAGAACATCGTTAGTTATACTGCACAAGAACACCGTTAGTTATACTGACAGAACACATTGTTACTGAAAGAAAATTATTCATCCAGAACCTTAGTTACACTGCACAAGAACACCATTAGTTACACTGCACAAGAACACCATTAGTTACACTGCACAAGAACACCATTAGTTACACTGCACAAGAACACCGTTAGTTACACTGCACAAGAACACCATTAGTTACACTGCACAAGAACACCATTAGTTACACTGCACAAGAACACCATTAGTTACACTGCACAAGAACACCATTAGTTACACTGCACAAGAACACCATTAGTTACACTGCACAAGAACACCATTAGTTACACTGCACAAGAACACCGTTAGTTATACTGCACAAGAACACCATTAGTTACACTGCACAAGAACACCGTTAGTTATACTGCACAAGAACACCGTTAGTTACACTGCACAAGAACACCATTAGTTACACTGCACAAGAACACCATTAGTTACACTGCACAAGAACACCGTTAGTTACACTGCACAAGAACACCATTAGTTACACTGCACAAGAACTCCATTAGTTACACTGCACAAGAACACCGTTAGTTACACTGCACAAGAACACCATTAGTTACACTGCACAAGAACACCGTTAGTTACACTGCACAAGAACACCATTAGTTACACTGCACAATAACACCATTAGTTACACTGCACAAGAACACCATTAGTTACACTGCACAAGAACACCATTAGTTACACTGCACAAGAACACCATTAGTTACACTGCACAAGAACACCGTTAGTTATACTGCACAAGAACACCGTTAGTTACACTGCACAAGAACACCATTAGTTACACTGCACAAGAACACCATTAGTTACACTGCACAAGAACACCGTTAGTTACACTGCACAAGAACACCATTAGTTACACTGCACTGGAAAACTTCATGTACCAACACGTAAGGGATACTACCAGGGAGAGAGGAGAGGATGAACCAGCGAGACTGGACCTAGTATTCACCTTGAGTAGTGCGGATATTGAGGACATCACACATGAAAGTCCCCTTGGGGCCAGTGATCATATGGTTTTAAGCTTTGATTACACAGTAGAGTTACAGGTGGAGGGGGAGGCAGATAGGGCCAGAAGAATGAAGCCAAACTACAAAAAAGGGGACTACGCTGGCATGAAGAACTTCCTAAACGGGGTTCAGTGGGACAGAGAACTGGAAGGGAAATCAGTAAACGAGATGATGGAATATGTGACAACATTATGCAGGGAAGCTGAGGAGAGGTTTGTACACAAGGAAAACAGAAACAACGAAAAAGCCAGGATGAGCCCGTGGTTCACCCAAAGGTGCAGGGAGGCCAAAACCAAGTGTGCTAGGGAATGGAAGAAGTATAGAAGGCAAAGAACCCAGGAAAATAAGGAAAGCAGTCGTAGAGCCAGAAACGAATATACACAGGTAAGAAGGGAGGCCCAACGACAGTATGAGAATGACATAGCAGCGAAAGCCAAATCTGACCCGAAGCTGTTGTACAGTCACATCAGGAGGAGAACAACAGTCAAGGACCAGGTGATCAGGCTGAGGACGGAAGGAGGAGAGATCACAAGAAATGACCGTGAAGTGTGTGAGGAGCTCAACATGAGATTCAAAGAGATGTTCACAGAGAAGATAGAAGGGCCTCCAGAAAGGAGGAGAGGTAGGGTACACCAAGTGCTGGACACAATACTGAGGAGGAAGTGAAGAGGCTACTAAGTGAGCTAGATACCTCAAAGGCGATGGGGCCGGATAACATTTCTCCATGGGTCCTGAGAGAGGGATCAGAGGAGCTGTGTGTACCCCTAACAACAATCTTCAACACGTCTATCGAAACAGGGCAACTACCTGAGGTGTGGAAGACAGCAAATGTAGTTCCAATCTTTAAAATAGGAGACAGGAACGTAGCACTAAACTACAGACCAGTGTCACTGACATGTATAGTATGCAAGGTCATGGAGAAGATTATCAGGAGAAGAGTGGTGGAACACCTAGAAAGGAATGAGCTTATCAACGACGGCCAACACGGTTTCAGGGACGGGAAATCCTGTGTCACAAACCTACTGCAGTTCTACGACAGGGTGACAGCAGTAAGACAAGAGAGAGAGGGGTGGGTAGATTGCATATTCCTGGACTGTAAGAAGGCGTTTGACAAGTTCCACACAAGAGATTAGTGCAGAAGCTGGAGGACCAGGCAGGGATAACAGGGAAGGCACTACAATGGATCAGGGAATACCTGTCAGGAAGACAGCAGAGAGTCATGGTACGTGGCGAGGTGTCAGAGTGGGCGCCGGTGACGAGTGGGGTTCCACAGGGGTCAGTCCTGGGACCGGTGCTGTTTCTGGTATTTGTGAACGACATGACGGAAGGAATAGACTCCAAAGTGTCCCTGTTTGCAGATGATGGGAAGTTGATGAGAAGAATTCAATCGGACGAGGACCAGGCAGAACTACAAAGGGATCTGGACAGGCTGCAAGCCTGGTCCAGCAATTGGCTCCTGGAGTTCAACCCCACCAAGTGCAAAGTCATGAAGATTGGGGAAGGGCAAAGAAGACCGCAGACGGATTACAGTCTAGGGGGCCAGAGACTACAAACCTCAATCAAGGAAAAAGATCTTGGGGTGAGTATAACACCAGGCACATCTCCTGAGGCGCACATCAACCAAATAACTGCTGCAGCATATGGGCGCCTAGCTAACCTAAGAACAGCATTCCGACATCTTAATAAAGAATCGTTCAGGACCCTGTACAATGTGTACGTTAGGCCCATACTGGAGTATGCAGCACCAGTTTGGAACCCACATCTAGCCAAGCACGTGAAGAAGCTCGAGAAAGTGCAAAGGTTTGCAACAAGACTAGTCCCGGAGCTAAGGGGTATGTCCTACGAGGAGAGGTTAAGGGAAATCGACCTGACGACACTGGAGGACGGGAGAGATAGGGACGACATGATAACGACATATAAGATACTGAGAGGAATTGACAAGGTGGACAGACAGAATGTTCCAGAGATGGGACACAGCAACAAGGGGTCACAATTGGAAGTTGAAGACTCAGATGAATCACAGGGATGTTAGGAAGTATTTCTTTAGTCACATAGTTGTCAGGAAGTGGAATAGTCTGGGAAGTGATGTAGTGGAGGCAGGATCCATACATAGCTTTAAGAAGAGGTATGATAAAGCTCATGGAGCTGGAAGAATGACCTAGTAGCGGCCAGTGAAGAGGCGGGGCCAGGAGCTGTGACTCGACCCCTGCAACCACAACTAGGTGAGCACACAAACACACAGATAAAGAGTTGTTGGAAGGAAACAGGAAGTGCATATTTGGCATGGCAATGTGATAATTCTTGTGTAAGTTGCCTGCTTGTTGCTTGAATAAAAACACTGAACAAACGATGACGAGAGTAAAGCAGTGAGAGTTGCTTAAAGCCAAATTTAATTCTTGAACCACTGTGGAAATAAGTCACATTGCTGGATTTTGCTGTGTTATCTGAGGTTAAATTATACATAATTTAAATATACAAGCATAAGACCATTGCAAAAGTTTAAATTTATTATGATTCCTAAATAAAAACTTATTTATGAGTGTTGGAAGTTGGGGTGGCAGGTGTCCTGGTTGTCATGGTGTTGGTTAAGGTAGAGGGATGGGTATCACTGACGTGATCATCATGGTGTTGGTAGGGTAGAGGGATGGGTATCACTGATGTGGTTGTCATGGTGTTGGTAGGGTAGAGGGATGGGTATCACTGACGTGGTTGTCATGGTGTTGGTAGGGGAGAGGGATGGGTATCACTGACGTGGTTGTCATGGTGTTGGTAGGGGAGAGGGATGGGTATCACTGACGTGGTTGTCATGGTGTTTGTAGGGTAGAGGGATGGGTATCACTGACGTGGTTGTCATGGTGTTTGTAGGGTAGAGGGATGGGTATCACTGACGTGGTTGTCATGGTGTTGGTAGGGGAGAGGGTTGGGTATCACTGACGTGGTTGTCATGGTGTTGGTAGGGGATGGGTATCACTGACGTTGTCATGGTGTTGGTGGTGAGGTGGGTATCACTGACGGTTGTCATGGTGTTGGTAGGGTGAGGGTGGTATCACTGACTGACTCATGGTGTTGTAGGGGAGACGGATGGGTATCACTGACGTGGTTGCATGGTGGTAGGAGGTGGTATCACTGCCAGGAAGGGAAATTTCTTAAAGAGCACAAAATATGTGTTCACTTTGCCGACACCAGCAATGCTTTATTTCTGTCATGTCAGATCACACCTATTCTGTTAATTAACTGGTCCTCTGTTAAAACTTTCTTCTAATCTTCAAGGACGCCATCTTGTTGAATCAGTTCCCTTTCTGTAAATAACTGCCGTTCTCAACACATTGTCAAGTGCTCTAATCTTCAGAACACTCGTGACTTGACCTGACCTTTCCTCTTTCTTGTTTTTCTTTCCTAGCTTGGGTCATTTGACCCACTGCAGTTCTCTGCCCCTTTGGGGACTGCTGTTAGTGGCGAGAATCTTCAAGCTCCATCTCCTTGAAATGTAATTCAGTCTCATTACTCGATCACTACTAGTCCGGCCCAGCGTGGGCCAGTACATCTACCACAGTACTCTTTATGTCATTACTCTACCCGAACTATTACTACAAATTCTTCTGCTACTAGTATTACTGCACTATTATTCTACCACTATTACTAACACTGCTGCCACTACCTCATTACTGCTATTACCACTGCCAATTTTTTTGTTTCCTTTACCGGTAATTGTATTGCGAATAACGGAGCTCAGAGGCAGCAGACTCTGACTAGGAAACTGGAAAATGTTGAGCTTGAATTGGATGTGCCAGGGTACAGGAGAGACAGAGGAAGCAAAAAGCTGTAAATGAAATTGAGAGAAATCCAAAACACTTCTTCTCATATGCAAAATCAAGAACAAAGTCAACCTCCAGTATTGGACCTTTGATTCAAGGAGATGGAATATACATTGATGGCACTAAAGGAATGATATACTTAAACCCAGTACAACTTAGTGTTCAGTGTGCCATTAATGACGACTCATGAATGAGATGCAGAAAGATTTAGATATTTCCATAATCTTTGACAAAACCCTAACCCGACTTAACTTCAAAGAAACCATTGATTGCATGCCCATGCCCATGCCCCAGGCCCAAACTCTTGGAACTTCATGTTCATCATGAATTATAAGAAGATATTATCACGTGCTTTCAATATTCTATATGGTGGAAAGTGGATACTGGAGTGTCATAAAAAACACTGATATAACCCCACTCCACAAATGTGGAAGTAAACCAATAACACTGACGTCCCACATCAAGATTTTTAAAAGGGTCTTAAGAAGCAAGATTGCTAATGACATGGAATCGCAGCAGCTGCACAATCCAGGTCAACATGGGTTCACAAAAGGTCGCTCTTATCTCACACAATTGCTGGACCACTACGACAAGGTCTTGGATACACTGGAAGGCAATGTAGTACATCGACTTTGCAAAAGACTTTATTTGCTTGCAAAATGCACAAAAAAGGAATAACTGAAAAGGTGGGCAGATGGACATTTAACTTCCTGACTAATAGAGCCCAAAGATTAATAGTCAACAGAGTGAAATCAGAGACTGCTTCAGTGAAGAACTCTGTTCCCCAAGACACAGTAATCGCCCAACTTTGCTTTGTCATTCTTATATCTGACATAGACAGTGAATGAAATCATAGCATTGTATGAGTGGCATTCTCATACGGCACGAGTGAGCCTTCAAACTGACATCACGCAAGTCTTCCAGTGGGCTACTGACAATAATATGATGTTCAAGAAGGACAAATTTCGATTACTATGTTATGGAAGGACTGAGGAAATAACAGGATCAGAGTACAGGAGAAACTCAAATTACTCAGCAGAGCATAAGTGTAATGTGAGAGACCTGGGTGTAATAATGTCAGAAAATTTCACATTCAAGGAGCACAACAATGTTGTTATGGCAGCTGCAAAGAAAATGATAGGTTAGATAACTAGAACTTTCAAAACACGTGATGCCAGGCTAAATTACAGAACTAGAATCCTTCATAACTCGTATGAATTCAGTGACGCACCTAAATTAATGGGAGTGCCTAAAGTCCCCTGAACTGTACTCCTTAGAATGAAGGTGAGAACGATACGTCATAATCTACACCTGGAAGATGTTGGAGAAATTGGTCCTAAACCTGCACATCGAAATAACTACATATAAATACAAAATACTTGGTACACGGTGCAGGATACCTCCAGTGAAAAGCTGATTGAGTACACGGCACAACACCCTCCATTCATAAAAAAAATTACCAACAAATCCCTAGCTGCAAGACGGAATTGGACAAATTCCTCAGATTAGTTCCTGATCTGCTGGGCTGTTGTGCATACAGTGGACTGCAGGCGGCGGCCACCAACAGCCTAATTAATCAGGAGAGTAACCAGGAGACCTGCTCTGGGACCGGGACACGGGGGCGATGACTTCCGGAAGTGACTGTAGGTAACCTACAGGTAACCACCACCACCACCACCATCCACCACCACCACCACCACCATCCACCACCACCATCACCATCCACCACCACCACCACCATCCACCACTACTGCTTTAAGTGGCTCTGAATTGTACCTTTTCAATCTGACTTCTTCTCTAATCATTAATATTGTACATAGTGCATATGTTGGTGAAGGAATACATGGGTAAAGAAATCTATCCCTGCTGTGTTTGCCTTGCCCTTGTTCTGCCCTTCTGATTGTTGTGTTTATCTTGCCCTTGCTCTACCTTTCTGATTGTTGTGTTTATCTTGCCCTTGCTCTACCTTTCTGATTGTTGTGTTTATCTTGCCCTTGCTCTACCCTTCTGATTGTTGTGTTTATCTTGCCCTTGCTCTACCTTTCTGATTGTTGTGTTTATCTTGCCCTTGTTCTGCCCTTCTGATTGTGTGTTTATCTTGCCCTTGCTCTACCCTTCTGATTGTTGTGTTTATCTTGCCCTTGCTCTACCCTTCTGATTGTTGTGTTTATCTTGCCCTTGCTCTACCTTTCTGATTGTTGTGTTTATCTTGCCCTTGTTCTGCCCTTCTGATTGTTGTGTTTATCTTGCCCTTGCTCTACCCTTCTGATTGTTGTGTTTATCTTGCCCTTGCTCTACCCTTCTGATTGTTGTGTTTATCTTGCCCTTGCTCTACCCTTCTGATTGTTGTGTTTATCTTGCCCTTGCTCTACCCTTCTGATTGTTGTGTTTACCTTGCCCTTGTTCTGCCCTTCTGATTGTTGTGCCGACTTAGTTACCACCTGTGTTCGTAATAGGTCATAAGCACCATAGGCATACCATGCTCATGGTGTATATACATTAAATAAGGAGCAGTTAGCCATAGTAGATAATAAGTTTGATATAATGAGTGTAAGAGGTGTGTCATGTGATCTCCCTCATGCTCCCGCTTTCTCTTTATTTAAGTTCACATCATGATCAAGGACATAGCATGAGTGAAGTGAAAGTAATTTAACCTTCAAAATGCTTCTTCACATTGGTAACTAAGCAACTTAGCGGCAGTCAGAGTGCTGATGAACTCAAGTACCACACTAGTGCTGACAGCTAACTGGTTCTTCAGGAGGAAGACTCCTGTGAACACCAGCACCAGATGTATTTAATAATAATAATAATAATAATAATAATAATAATAATAATAATAAATTCTGAGTGGTATTTAATAGCTAAGTCAACAACAGGTAGTCAAGACACCCGTAGGCAGACGACCAACGACTAGCCAAGGAAAAACCACGAAACTGGTCTCGGCATAAGTCAATAAATCAGGTTAAGCAGAGGCTAGGCTACATTCACTAGCAATGTTGTAGTCTGAAAAATTAGGTAAGTACGAGGCGACAGACTCGGTCTTAGTCCTGGTCCTAGTTCCTTTCAGGTGGTAGAAGAATCTTCGGTCGTAGGTATTCCACAACCAGCGGGAAAATAGTGACTATAGTAATGACTTTTATTGGCTGCATAAATTTATGCATTCGATCAGCGAAGTAAAGCTGCAGTGCACCCGTTTTATAGTAAAAAAATGCATTATTGATCACAGTGAGGCCCATGCTAACCTCCCTCGTGTATATACATATATACCTTATTAGAAGAGTCTTATTAGGCCGGCATTGTGTACTGGTTAGAGTACTCACCTGCTAATGTTACTACTGACTTGCCATGAGTTAGAAATCTGTCCCGTGATTTGCTTACAATTCTCTTATATATATATATATATATATATATATATATATATATATATATATTATATATATATATATATATATATATATATATATATATATATATATATATATATATATATATATATATATATATATATATATATATATATATATATATAAGAGTCGTACTGACCAGTGTGCAGAAGCGACCACCTGAATTCTTTTGATAGGAAGTAGGTTAGTAGACAGCAACCACCCAGGGAGGTACTACCATCCTGCCAAGTGAGTGTAAAACGAAAGCCTGTAATTGTTTTACATGATGGTAGGATTGCTGGTGTCTTTGTTCTGTCTCATAAACATGCAATATTTCAGGTACATCTTGCTACTTCTACTTACACTTAGGTCACACTACACATGCATGTACACGTTTTGTATACACACTCATCTGAGTGATTTTATCTTAATAGTTCTTGTTCTTATTGCTTTACCTTTCATATCCATGGGGAAGTGGAATAAGAATCTTTCCTCCATAAGCCATGCGTGTTGTAAAAGTCAACTAAAATGCCAGGAACAATGGGCTAGTAACCCCTTTTCCTGTATAGATTACTAAAAAGAAAAAGAAGAAAACCGTCAAAGTGGGATGTCTGAATGTGCGTGGATGTTGTGCGAATGATAAGAAAGAGATGATTGTAGATGTTATGAATAAAAAGAAGCTGGATGTCCTGGCTTTAAGTGAGACAAAGCTGAAGGGGATAGGAGAGTTTCAGTGGGGAGAAATAAATGGGATTATGTCAGGGGTTTCAAATAGAGTTAGAGCTAAAGAAAGAGTGGCAATAATGTTGAAAAATCAGTTATGGCAGGTAAAGAAAGAATATAAATGTAAAAATTCAAGGATTATGTGGAGTAAAATAAAGGTTGGATGTGAAAAGTGGGTTATAGTAAGTGTTTATGCACCTGGAGAAGAGAGAAGTGTAGAGGAGAGAGAGATTTTGGGAAATGTTGAGTGAGTGTGTGGGGAGTTTTGAACCAAGTGAGAGAGTACTTGTATTTGGGGATCTTAATGCTAAAGTGGGTAAAAATGTTGTGGAGGAGTAGTAGGTAAATTTGGGGTGCAAGGGGTAAATGTAAATGGGGAGCCTTTAATTGAGCTATGTGTTGAAAGAGGTTTGGTAATAAGTAATACATATTTTATGAAAAAGAGGATAAATAAGTATACAAGGTATGATATAGCACGTAATGAAAGTAGTTTGTTAGATTATGTATTGGTGGATAAAAGGTTGATGGGTAGGCTTCAGGATGTACATGTTTATAGAGGGGCAACAGATATATCTGATAATTATTTAGTTGTAGCTACAGTTAGAGTAAAAGGTAGATGGGACAAAAAGAAAATGGCAACAGCAACTAAGAGAGAGGTAAAAGTGTATAAACTATATTGCTTTTCCTTTCATATCCATGGGGAAGTGGAATAAGAATCTTTCCTCCATAAACCATGCGTGTTGTAAAAGTCAACTAAAATGCCGAGAACAATGGGCAGAAAGGTGGACTAGTGCAAGTATGAGTAGTGGGGGGGTTGAAGAGAGTTGGGATAGTTTTAAAAATGCAGTATTAGAATGTGGAGCAGAAGGTGGCAGAAAGGTGGACTAGTGCAAGTATGAGTAATGGGGGGCTTGAAGAGAGTTGGGATAGTTTTAAAAATGCAGTATTAGAATGTGGAGCAGAAGTTTGTGGCTATAGGAGGGTGGGTGCAGGAGAAAAGAGGAGTGAGTGGTGGAATGAAGAAGTAAAGGGTGTGATAAAAGAGAAAAAGGTAGCTTATGAGAGGTTTTTACAAAACAGAAGTGTTAATAGAAGAGCAGAATATATGGAGAGTAAAAGAAAGGGGAAGAGAGTGGTGAGAGAGTGCAAGAAGTAGGGTAAGTTTTCAGAGAGTGGTAGTGTGGAGCCAGCCAGCCAGTCTCTGAGAGAGGCAAGCAGGATGGCAATCACACACCGGTCCCCCCCACACACCCCAAATGGTTGCGTGTGGGGTAGGCCTCACAGTTTTGCAGATAGCATGAGGAAATACTAATGCTATCTGGAAACCATGAGGCCTACCCCACCCGCCCCCATTTGGGGTGTGGGGGGACCGGTGTGTGGTTGGCATCCCGCTTGCCTCTCAGACAGAGACTGGCAGGTGAAGGTTGCTTCATCACTCCAAAGTACTTCAGACCACTGTTGAGGATTCCAGTGAAGATATTTCTTCGCATAATCCAGCCAACTGAGCCATCGATGGCTCAGTTGGTAAGGTGACATGTACATTGTGTGGCCTCTTGAGGCGAGACAATGTGTCATAGGGTTGAATCCTGGCCTGCCGTAGTTTAGTAAATGATACAAAACCACTTGTTTCGTGGTTTCATTGCTATATATATAAGTATTCTTGAGTGGTAGTACAGGTAAGTGATATACAACTTTAATAATTCTAGTGTAGTCGATTAAAGGCTTTAAACGTAATATTATAGAAGAAGCCGGTTATGAGAGAATTAACCAGTTACGTAATATGTTAGGTAACGAGTGAACTGGCTGGAGTCTTGTTGAGGATCTCCTGGAATGTGAGACAACGGGAAGGAGCACAGACCTTGGAAGACGGAAGTGAGAGAAATGTTGTTTAGTGTAGGATGGGGGGAGGGAAGGGTGTCTTTCCCCCCTAGCACAGGGAGCCTCTTAAACGCTAGCTCATAAGAAGCGCTGTGAAGCTCTTAACGAGCGCTGGGAAGCTCTTAATGAGCTCTGGGAAGCTTTTAATGAGCGCTTGAAAGCTCTTAAGGAGCGCCAAGATCTTAAGAACGCTGGGAAGATCTTATCGAGCGCTGTGAAGCTCTTAATGAGCAATGGGAAGCTCTTAATGAGTGCTGGGAAGCTCTTATCGGGCGCTGAGAAACTTTTAATGAGCGCTGGGAAGCTCTTAAGGAACGCCAACCTATTAAGAGCGCTGCGAAGCTCTTATCGAGCACTGTGAAGCTCTTAACGAGCGCTGGGAAGCTCTTAATGAGCGCTGGGAAGCTTTAACGAGCGCTGGGAAGCTCTTAATGAGCGCTGGGAAGCTCTTAATGAGTTCTGGGAAGCTCTTAATGAGCTCTGGGAAGCTATTTAAAAGCACCGAGAAGCTGTTAAGGAGCCCTGGGAAGCTTTTAATGAGCACTGGGAAGTTCTTAAGAAGCGCTGCAAAGCTTTTAAGGAGCGCCAAGAAGCTCTTAATGAGCGCTGGGAAACTCTTAAGGAGCGCGGAGAAGCTCTTAAGGAGCGCCGAGAAGTTCCTAAGGAGCGCTGGGAAGCTCTTTAAGGCAGTGAGCGGAAAGCAGAGAGTTTTGTGTCAGTAACCACCTCACTTATGTGACGCTGCTCACTCTTCAATACAACTCACGCCATCTGAAACAAAGAAAACGCTCACCACACACACACATACGTGAGTGAGAACATACACACTGATGGGTGTATTTCTCTCAGTATATATATATATTATATATATATATATATATATATATATATATATATATATATATATATATATATATATATATATATATATATATTTAATAGCTATTTTAGGATTAAAGTATTCTTGTCTGGTGGTGAAAAGGTCACAAGCGCCCTTAATGACCCTAGTGCAACTGATAGGCTTTAAACCTCGTTAACCAACCTACATTTACAAATGTTCATTCACTCGATGATGTTAAAGTGTATAATGTCGGGATTATTATTTATTTTATTCATGAAGTTAGGATAAATCCGTTGAAGTCACAGAGCGCCTTCAGAACGTGAGGTAATGAGCGTTGATCCGAGGAAAGAGAGGATAGCTTCAGTTCCTTCAGCATGAAGGTACTCACGGAGAAGGAGAGCATGACGGGGCTAAGTGCTGGTGCTGGTTACTCACCTATTGGTTTCCCTTTATTGTTTTCTTCACACAGAATTACTGTCTTTTCTTGATTGTGAGTTTGGTCGATCTTTGAATGTTGACAACAGACGGTGAGTCTGTGTTGTGAATGTTGATAACAGACGGTGAGTCTGTGTTGTGAATGTTAATAACAGACGGTGAGTCTGTGTTGTGAATGTTAATAACAGACGGTGAGTCTGTGTTGTGAATGTTGATAACAGACGGTGAGTCTGTGTTGTGAATGTTAATAACAGACGGTGAGTCTGTGTTGTGAATGTTGATAACAGACGGTGAGTCTGTGTTGTGAATGTTAATAACAGACGGTGAGTCTGTGTTGTGAATGTTAATAACAGACGGTGAGTCTGTGTTGTGAATGTTAATAACAGACGGTGAGTCTGTGTTGTGAATTTTAATAACAGACGGTGAGTCTGTGTTGTGAATGTTAATAACAGACGGTGAGTCTGTGTTGTGAATGTTAATAACAGACAGTGAGTCTGTGTTGTGAATGTTAATAACAGACGGTGAGTCTGTGTTGTGAATGTTAATAACAGACGGTGAGTCTGTGTTGTGAATGTTAATAACAGACGGTGAGTCTGTGTTGTGAATGTTAATAACAGACGGTGAGTCTGTGTTGTGAATGTTAATAACAGACGGTGAATCTGTGTTGTCAATGTTAATAACAGACGGTGAGTCTGTGTTGTGAATGTTAATAACAGACGGTGAGTCTGTGTTGTGAATGTTAATAGCAGACGGTGAGTCTGTTGTGAATGTTAATAACAGACTGTGAATCTGTGTTGTGAATGTTAATAACAGACGGTGAGTCTGTGTTGTGAATGTTAATAACAGACGGTGAGTCTGTGTTGTGAATGTTAATAACAGACGGTGAGTCTGTGTTGTGAATGTTAATAACAGATGGTGAGTCTGTGTTGTGAATGTTAATAACAGACGGTGAGTCTGTGTTGTGAATGTTAATAACAGACGGTGAGTCTGTGTTGTGAATGTTAATAACAGACGGTGAATCTGTGTTGTGAATGTTAATAACAGACGGTGAGTCTGTGTTGTGAATGTTAATAGCAGACGGTGAGTCTGTGTTGTGAATGTTAATAACAGACTGTGAATCTGTGTTGTGAATGTTAATAACAGACGGTGAGTCTGTGTTGTGAATGTTAATAACAGACGGTGAGTCTGTGTTATGAATGTTAATAACAGACGGTGAGTCTGTGTTGTGAATGTTAATAACAGACGGTGAGTCTGTGTTCCTGGGTTCCTTGTGAGTCTTGACCTTGTCTTGAACCTGTCTTGACCGTGTCTTGAACCTGTCTTGACCGTGTCTTGAACCTGTCTTGACCGTGTCTTGAACCTGTCTTGACCGTGTCTTGAACCTGTCTTGACCGTGTCTTGAACCTGTCTTGACCTAGTCAGTGTAGTATGTGTGACACCTGCTGTGGGTTGACCTTTTCTTGACCTGGTTAATGTTGTATGCGTGACGACTGCTGAAGCTTGACCTTGCTTTTTACCTCTTGAAGGTTATTGGATCATCGTCCCTGCTGTCTGGTCTCAGACCTCATCGCTGATGACTTGATCAACCAGGCTGTTGCTGCTCACTCCAAACACGACACCTGCTGATTTTCTATCCCTTAATCTTGATAGAAGATGGATAACTAAAGTGTAATGAACACTTCTCAGCGCCCAGTAATCCACATAGAGACAGAAACTCGGAAGATTGATTGGTCTGTATATTTCGATCCTCTTCTGGGATCCTCTTCAACAGATACATGTTCTCCTTTCACTTATGTATCTGCTGAAGAGGATCCCGGAAGGGGATCGAAATATACAGACTAATTAATCTTCTGAGTTTCTGTTTCCATTACTATTATTGAGCATTGATGGATGTTTTAGCCTCCCGGTCCTCCATTACGGATAATTTTTATTCTATCATATTTATTGGGTGTTTGCGTTCTTCGGGGATATTTTCATCCGATAGCCTCGGTGTGAAATTAACAAGTTCTCTGCTGTCTGTCTTCCCCATGTGCTTAGTTCAGTTTAACAGGAATTTGAGGTTGGTTGGTTGTCGTAAATTGCCCCTGGGAAGGTGAAGCAAATCAGGAGGCAAGTTGTGTCTGATGATCAGTGGTGCAGAGTGATTCATCAACTGTGAAGTGCCTTAAAGTTCCCTGAATTGTGTGTTGTTGTCAACGCTGGTCTGTTCTGGTCTGCTTTCGTCTGTGCTGGTCTGCTCAGATCTGCTCTGGGCAAGTAACTACCTACATCAAATTTTGTATCATTATCATCATAATAATAATAATCATTAATAATAATAATAATTAAATTCCACAAGATATATATATATATATATATATATATATATATATATATATATATATATATATATATATATATATATATATATATATATATATATATATATATATATATAATTGGACGACATTTATTATTACATATAAAAGCCCTGGTTATGCAAATCTTTTCAGGTAATAATAATAATAATAATAATAATAATAATAATAATAATAATAATAATAATAAAAGTATATTTTCCAGGTTCTATGGGTTAACAGTATACGTCATTTGATTGTTTTAAATCTATAATTCTATATGATTACGAGCGGAGTGACGTCATCTGAACATTACAGCAAATAATGCAACATCAGTGTCTTAAACTCTAGGTTAGCTACCGTAGCGGTCCATTCAACTAGGGGAGCTTTGATGCTGGTAAAAGGCTCTTGATCCAAGGAATTATAGGTAGCTTGTGATTCCCATCATTACACCTGATTACCTCCCTTTCCCCCAGGTGTTGTAGCATCTCTGTAGTGCTTCCTCATGAATGTAATATGTGATTACTTATTTGTAACTAGCTGTACCTGGCCACGCGTGACTGTGGCTCAGTCTGGTTTGCCGACTGTAGAACACGCAACATATAATTGTCCATGTGAGAAGCAATCCGTGTCTATATCTATTATATATATATTATATATCTATATATATATATATATATATATATATATATATATATATATATATATATATATATATATATATATATATTTTTTTTTTTTTTTTCAACAAGTCGGCCGTCTCCCACCGAGGCAGGGTGACCCAAAAAGAAAGAAAATCCCCAAAAAGAAAATACTTTCATCATCATTCAACACTTTCACCACACTCATACATAATCACTGTCTTTGCAGAGGAGCTCAGATACGACAGCTGAGAAAAGTCCCTCCCAGCTGTCACTATCTCAGACCCCTCCTTTAAAGTGCAGGCATTGTACTTCCCATTTCCAGGACTCAAGTCCAATTAAATCAATTAACTGGTTTCCTGAATCCCTTCACAAAATGTTACCCTGCCCACACTCCAACAGATCGTCATGTCCCAAAATCATTCGTCTCCATTCACTCCTATCTAACACGCTCACACATGCTTGCTGGAAGTCCAAGCCCTCGCCCACAAAACCTCCTTTACCCTTCCTCCAACCTTTTCTAGGACGACCCCTACCCCGCCTTCCTTCCCTACAGATTTATACGCTCTCCAAGTCATTCTACTTTGATCCATTCTCTCTAAATGACCAAACCACCTCAACAACCCCTCTTCAGCCCTCTGACAAATACTTTTAGTAACTCCACACCTTCTCCTAATTTCCACATTCCGAATTTTCTGCATAATATTTACACCACACATTGCCCTTAGACAGGACATCTCCACTGCCTCCAGCCTCCTCCTCGCTGCAGCATTTGCAACCCATGCTTCACACCCATATAAGAGTGTTGGTACCACTATACTTTCGTACATTCCCTTCTTTGCCTCCATGGATAACGTTCTTTGTCTCCACAGATACCTCAATGCACCACTTTGTAACTAGCTGTACCTGGCCACGCGTTACTGTGGCTCAGTCCCGGGCCGACTGTAGAACACGCAACATATAATTGTCCAGTGAGAAGCAATCCGTGTCTATATCTATTATATATATATTATATATTTTATATATATATATATATATATATATATATATATATATATATATATATATATATATATATATTTTTTTTTTTTTTTTTTTTTCAAAAGTCGGCCGTCTCCCACCGAGGCAGGGTGACCCAAAAAAAAAGAAAATCCCCAAAAAGAAAATACTTTCATCATCATTCAACACTTT